>JALPSE010000184.1:30268-49850 GCA_030558545.1 Bipolaris gigantea | reverse complement strand
GGTTCTGAAATGGGGGAGATATCATGAGCATTTTTTTCACGTCAATTCACATGAAGCAAAGCGAGCGTTGTTTTACTGAAATTATTTTATTTTCGAAAAGACAGGTTCCGGGTCGTGACATTCGTGAGTGAGATGGGTATGCAGACCAAGTGTTGCATACTGTGTACAGTCGTTGTATGAAAAGGAGAAGAAAAAAAAAAAGACATGGTAACCGACTAATCAATGTCCATGGCATCTCCGCCTGCCTCGTCGTCGGCGGGGGGTATCTCATTGCTGCTCTCCACCACCATACTCGTCTCCGCTCCGCTCTCTGGCGCCGCACCTCTCGCAAAAACACTCGGCGGCTCGGTAATGGGATTCACCTGTCTGTCTCTTATCCTCTGGCGCGTCTCCACAATCGCTTTCCTTACATTGTCCTGGGCCTCGGGGATCGTCAGGCTCGTCGGTACGTTGTACAGCACCATCTGGTTTTGGGGGTTCGGCGTCGGGTCCGGGCCACGCAGGACGTGGGCCGGGATCTTGGAGAGGTGCTTTTCAATGTCGGAGAGGAAAATGGGGTTTTCCTCGTCCGACTCGATGTCGCTGAGCTCGGCGCTGAGGTCCGCGATGTAGACGCGGTGGGGGGTGTCTTCGACGTCCATGGCGTCTTGGGCCCGGGGGGGCTTGCGGTCGCGGCGGGGACGGGTGGAAGCGAAGGCAAGGGCGTCGGCGACGGGGATGGCGTGCTGGGAAGGCGGCTGCGGCTGCGAGTGTGTGCTGGCTGGGCTTTGGGACGAGCCTGGGACGGGGATGTAGAGGCGCGTGCCGTTTTGGTCGACTGAGCGAGGGCCATGTTAGCTACCATGTCGTATGCGTATGCAAGGCGTGACGGCGACAGACATACCCAGATTCAACAGATCAAAGCGCTTGCTCAGCCGCTGCTCATTCTCCAGCGAGCCATCGGCAGGCCTCTTCTTGCCATGGGGCGCATTCTGTTGTTGCGCATACGAAGCGGGCCGGGCCTGGCTACTGTGCGCTCCGACTTGGGCCATGCATGCATTGCAATCTGTATCGCTTGGGGGGGTTCAGATCGGGCAGGGTGTTGGAGAGGAAGAAAAGGCGAGCATGCAGTATCCTGGCTGGCCCGTCTTCAGCGTGGCTCGCGGGACATGGGGAGAGTGTCAGGGACATGGTGGGTTGGCGTGTTATAGGGCGGACGGGGGCGGCAGCGGCACGAGGCTAGGCGCAGGTGCGTGAAGCTTCCAGAAGGGCCGCCGCCAACCCGCCCATGATGCCCCGCCAGCCCACGCACCCGCACCCGCACCCACGCACCCACGCACCCACCGTTGTTGTCCGATTTTGGGCTGGTGTTAGGCCTGGTGAATGCTGCTGCCGCTGCTGCACCGCAAGATAGCGGCCGCCCCTCTGAGTCACCCAGGGCCCAGAGCCAGCAGCGGCCGATTGCCATTGACTCTGCCCGCCACCTTCTCCCCTCGCCTATTCTCCTGCACGCGCCCGCTTTGCAGGCTCCGAAACCCCTCCCCCGACGACCCCTCTTCCCTGACCACCACCACCACCACCACCACCGCGCCGGCCACAACCATGTCGCTGGCCCAGGAGAAGCATGAGTGGGGCGCCGTCCGCGTGCGCCAGACCTTTCTCGACTACTTCAAGGAGCGCGGACACACGTTTGGTATGCCCTCACCCCTCTCCTTCCGCAGCATCATGTCAATTGACTCGCACAACAAACAGTCCCCTCCTCATCAGTCGTGCCCCTGTCCGACCCCACCCTCCTCTTCACCAATGCGGGCATGAACCAGTACAAGGCCATATTCCAAGGCACAGTCGACCCCGCGTCCGACTTTGCCCAGCTCAAGCGCGCCGCAAACTCGCAAAAATGCATTCGCGCCGGCGGAAAGCACAACGACCTCGACGATGTCGGCAAGGACAGCTACCACCACACCTTCTTTGAGATGCTGGGCAACTGGAGCTTCGGCGACTACTTCAAGAAGGAGGCTATTGGCTTCACCTGGGAGCTGCTCACAAAGGTCTACGGCATCGACCCCAAGAGGCTCTATGTCACCTACTTTGAAGGCACCGACGAGCTGGAGCCAGACGTCGAGGCCAAGGAGTTGTGGCTCAAGGCTGGCGTGCCCGAGGACCACATTCTGCCCGGCGACATGAAGGACAACTTTTGGGAAATGGGCGACCAGGGCCCATGTGGGCCTTGTTCCGAGGTACACTACGACTTGAGGGAGCCTGAGAATGGCCAGTACAGGAATGCGGCCTCACTTGTCAACATGGATGACCCTGAAGTCATTGAGATCTGGAACAACGTCTTCATGCAGTACAACCGCGAGTCCGACCGATCACTGCGACCCCTGCCCAACAAGCACATTGATACTGGAATGGGATACGAGCGACTTGTCTCGGTGCTGCAACACAAAAAATCA
This sequence comes from Bipolaris gigantea, assembly GCA_030558545.1. NCBI lineage: Eukaryota > Fungi > Ascomycota > Dothideomycetes > Pleosporales > Pleosporaceae > Bipolaris > Bipolaris gigantea. Next base: position 47,418 of record JALPSE010000184.1, on the reverse strand, counting down.
AACTACGACACGGATGTCTTTACGCCCTTGTTCCAGAAGATTCAGGACATCACTGGCGCACGCGAGTACAGGGGCAAGTTTGGCGACGAGGACCCAGATGGCATCGATACCGCATACCGAGTCGTCGCAGACCACGTCCGAATGATGAGCTTCGCCATTGCCGACGGTGGCGTGCCAAACAACGTTGGCCGAGGATACGTTGTGCGCCGAGTACTGCGAAGAGGCGCTCGCTATGCGCGCAAGTACTTTGCCTGTGAGATTGGTGACTTCTTCTCCAAGATTGTCCCCACGCTTGTCGACCAGATGGGAGACATGTTTCCCGAGATCAAGAAGAAGCAGCAGGATATCATGGAGATCCTGGACGAGGAGGAAAAGGCGTTTGCCAAGTCGTTGGATCGCGGTGAAACCATTTTTGAAAAGTATGCGCAAAAGGCAAAGACGAAGGGATCGGATGAGCTGCCAGGAGACGATGTTTGGCGGTTGTACGACACCTACGGCTTCCCTGTCGACCTGACAAAACTCATGGCTGAAGAACGGGGCTTGAAGATCAACGATGAGGAAGTCGAGGTGGCACAAGAAAAGGCTCGCGAGGCCAGTAAAGGCGACAAGAAGGCTGCTGGTCTGCTTGTCAAGTTTGACGTCCATGACCTCGGTGCGCTGGAAAACATGCCAGAGGTTCCGAAGACGGACGATTCACCAAAATACGGCCGCGAGAACATCACCGCCGTCATCAAGGCCATATATCACAACAAAAAGTTCCTCAAGAGCACGGCCGAAGTGCCAAAGGGCGAGCAGTTTGGCGTCCTGCTTGATCGTACAAATTTCTATGCGGAGCAAGGTGGTCAAGAGTTCGATACTGGAAAGCTGCTGGTTGACGGCGAGGCTGAGATCGGCATTGAGAATGTGCAGGTGTATGCCGGCTATGTATTACATACCGGTTACATCAAGTATGGAGAATTGAGTGTAGGAAGCGAGGTCATTGCTGAGTTTGATGAGCTACGGAGACATCCTATCCGCAACAACCACACGGGCACACACGTCCTCAACTACGCCCTTCGCGAGGTCCTCGGCAACGAGGTCGACCAAAAGGGTTCGCTCGTTGCACCGGAGAAGCTGCGTTTTGACTTTTCACACAAGGCCGGTTTGTCAGATGCTGAGCTTGACAGGGTGGAGAGAATCTCGTCGACGTACATCAAGGAAGACAAACAAGTGTATGCCAAGGAGGTACCACTTGCGTCTGCAAAGGAGATTCGAGGTGTACGCGCGGTTTTCGGTGAGACATATCCTGACCCAGTCCGTGTCGTCTCGGTCGGTGTGCCCATCGAAGAGCTTCTCAAGGATGTCAAGAACGAGCAGTGGGAGAAGCTCTCGATTGAATTCTGTGGTGGAACCCACGTACTCAAGACGGGCGAAATCAAGGACCTCGTCATCCTCGAGGAATCCGGTATCGCAAAGGGCATCCGCCGTATCGTCGCCGTAACCGGTCAAGAAGCCTACAACGTCCAGCGCGTCGCTGCCGAGTTTCAGGAACGCGTCGAAGCCATGGGCAAAATGGCATTCGGACCCCAAAAAGAAGCCGAAGCCAAGAAAATCGGCGTCGACCTCAACAACCTGGCCATCTCCGCCCTGTCCAAAAGCAAACTCCGCGAGCAGTTTGCAAAGATTCAGAAGAGTATCCTCGATGAACAAAAGGCTGCGGCCAAGGCTGATAACAAGCGTGTTCTCGACGAAGTCACCAAATTCTTTGAGGACGAGAACAACAAGTTCATGGTTAAGAAGCTCGACTGGTCAAGTAATGTCAACAAGGCCATTAGCGAAGTCATCAAAACTATTTCCGGTCCCAAGAGCGCGCTAAAGGATCGCTCGTTGTACTTGTTTTCTGCCTCGCCTGATGAGGGCAAGGTCGTTCACGGGTGCTATGTTAGTGAGGTGAGTTTTTTTTTTCTTCTTCTTTATTCCCCCCCTTTCCAGCTCTACTCGTACGAGAAGAATGAAGAAGGCTGACTTGAGAGTAAACAGCCTTTTAAAAAGGCAGGCGCAGACGGCCTTAAGTGGGCTTCTGCAGTCACGCCTATTATCGGCGGTAAGGCTGGTGGCAAGGCTGGTGCTCCGACTGCCATTGGGCAGGGTACGAACGTGGACAAGGTGGATGAGGGGGTTGAGGAGGCGAGGAAGTGGATTGAAGGATTCAAGTTGTAAGGTTGTAGGTTATTGTTGTTGTTGCTGTGGGGGGGATGGGAGGAAAGGGAAACAGGAGGTGCCTGATAGAGGGATGCATGGTGAATTAGACGCATAGTCTGAATTCCAAACCCTTGTACTAGTACCATCCGCTTTGATGATGGTGTATTCTTCTCAAGGGCTTGCCCTTGTCCCTCTGCCATCCCGCATACACACACGTATTGAGTCGTGTAAAATTAAGAAAAAAATAACAATAAAAAGAAGCCAAACGATTTCTCCAAAATCACCAAACTAAACTCGTCACCTACTGCACAACCCAACCCCTGCACCCACTTTTCCATGCATGCTCCATCACCCCTTGCAAACCAACCAAACATAGCACAGCCCGCCACACAAGACGACCGTGGCCAAGCCAGTCCTCAGCTCGCGCCCAAAGACCTCGATGCCACCTCTGGTGCTGGTTGGGCGCCCCCTCGTTGGCCTCTTCGCCGTGCCGAGACCAGCGTCCGTGTTGGCGCCGTGGGAGCTCGGTTTGCCAGCCTCATGCTCCACGGCGATGCTACTCCGCGTGTGCGCCCTCGTGGTGCGAACACTACTGGCGTTCTTGAGCCTGCTGCGATCCGAAGACGTGGACGAGTGCGAGGAGTGAGTTTCGTATTCCCACGGAACCGTGTATTGGGCAGTTGATTTTTCGTCTTCGGCAGAGGATATGGAGGGTGGGGTATTGGTGGTTGTGGTGGTGATGGCGATGGGGAGGAGGGGAGGCTCCGGTGTTTCAGGGGTAGTAGTAGTAGTACTACTACTAGGTAATATGGCCGTGGCGATGAGAGCGGCGCGGAGGGCAAGCAAGAGAAAGGTGAGAGCGAAAAGCATGCCGTATTTCAAAAAGGTGCCGATTTGATCGGGGAGAAGGCAGAGCTTCGACTCGACGGTTTTGCTGCCGTCACCGTGTTGGGGGTTGCCGTGCGCGTCGACGGGGTTCCAGAGGGAAACGAGGACGATTCCCGGCAGACGGACGCCCATGGCCCAGCTGATGCTCTTGACCGTTATCTCGCGGATGCCGCCGCCGGCGCTGGTGTAGGCTTTGTGGAGTACCTCGCAGTAGTCGTGGTCATCGCCTGAGAAGGCGTAGCGGATGTCTCCGACTTTTTCGGCAATGTCGGCCGTGATCTCGCGGTTGAGCACGTTCTGGTATTGGTATCCGCCGCGCACCGAAATGGCATTGCGGTCGTCGTGTTCGAGAGGCGGTTGGCCGGGTGGAGGAGGGGTTGGCGGCCAGTGTTCGCGAAGGGGACCACAGGGCGTGCCTGGCGGGCGGAAGAGTGGGACGTGTGACAGTAGAATGGTTGGAAACTCAGTCACATCGTCGCTTGCATGTGGGAGCTGAGACTTTGCCAAATCCTCCGCTTTGATGTCGTAATGAGGCATGCCCGGGTATGGCCTCAGACCCTGCTGGGCGCGGAGTTCGCGTTGTACAAGCCGTCTCTTGCGCTTCTTCGCATCCTCGAGAAAGTCCTTGGTAGGTCGCCAGATGCTCTCCACTTGCTGCGGTGATTCCTGGCCAAGTGCGCTCAGAGATACGCTGTCAATCGAGACAAACGTGTGGTTTGCAATGACATCGATCCGGTTTCCGTCGCCAAAATAGGCATTGAAGCGATTTCTAACACCAATCTGAACCCCTCTTGCGAATCCCAGGTCGTGGTTGCCAGGCAGACTGGCTATCAGCTTCCTCCCTGGCTGGCCCGGCCGTGGCTCCATGCCTCCATCACCCCAATGCTTAAAAAACAAATCGCTAAAACGCATGTATTCCTTCTGCCAAAAGTCGTTGCCATAGCTGCGGTACTGCTGTTCGGGCGAGGTAGTTGTGCGCGTCGACCACTCACGCCCGCCGTCAAAGAGGTCGCCGAGGAAGAAGATGGTATCGGGGCGGAGAATGGTTTGGAAGCGCGAGTACGTTCGTCGTAGATAGAGGTCGGTGTACTTGTAGGCCAGAGGATTGAGAGGCCACGGGCGACCAGGATACGTATGCGGGTCAATGAGCTGCGGGTCGGCGACAAAGATGAGCCTATGTGGGTTTGCGCCGGCTTCCTACATGTCGCGGGTCAGCTTTGCGCATCGCTTGTTCATCGTGTGTGCCATTTCCATACCCAGTTTTCCCACTTGTCCCAGTTGCAGCTCTCGATGGCGCTGTTGAAGACGCCTCGCTCACCCCAGTACAGGACAAACCACCATACCACAACGAGCGCGTTCACCAGGCTAAAAAGCCGGCGGGGACTCCATGTGGAATGGCGTAGGGCATTCCGCCTCTCCTGCACTGCAGGGCGTATTCGGTACAAGTAGAATGCTCGGGCAAGCCTCCAGGCTTGGTATGTCAAACTCTCTGGCTCAGAGTATGCGCCGACGGGAACGCCATACTCGTCATATGTCGTCATTGTCTGATGGAAAAGAAGAGGAACGACTGGCGCAGCATCTTTGAACCAAGAGGGTGTGAGTGTGCAGAAAAGTGGCTACGCGGTAGTAGTCATTGTGCTTGGGGAAATGCTCAAGGGGGGCCGACTCATGTGTGGCAATCATGGTCTTGGGTCTGGGGAAATTGCAGCCAGGGTCCAAGGGCCAGCTTGCGGCGGTACTGCGGCTTGCCTCTATGCGGCCTACACCCAGATTTCGCAATGCACGCGCACACTCAACAGTAGAGACGCTTCATGCTCCAGTAATTCAAGACAGTCATGAACATGCAAATGATATCATTCCAGAAAAAAAAGAACAGGCTATAAGTACAGACAGTATCTAATCCAACGTCTAGTATTCCAGAGTAACCTTTTGACCCTTGACACGTCCAATAACAATCTCGGGCGCATACTTGGGAATGACCTCATCGTCGTGCAGCATCTCAAACTCCTCCGACGCGTCCTTGCCCATGTGGCTAAAGAGGGCCTGAGGGCCGCCTGGGTGTTCGTCCGTCCAGTTGGTGACGTCCATGACAATGCCCTTTACCGCAATCCACAGATCGTCCTTCTTGTTGTGCTTGGCCACCTCCTCGAGAGTAAACTCCTTGTCAGGGATGGTGAAGTTTTGAGGCGCATTGGGCTTGGAAACCTTGCCAGGGTCACTCGAGTCGGCCTTGCTCGACAGAACAGGTGCCGCCGACACCTGCTTCTGTTGTGCAACGGGGTCTGCCGAGCTGACACTGGTCTGCACGCCGTTACCCCACTCTACAGAGACCTTGCCAGGCTGTGACGGGTCGATGTGGAGCGAGATTTGACCGAGACGAGACACTGCCGCACCACCGGCCTTGTTGAGCGCCTGTTGGAAGAGGTACTTGGACGCAGACTCTCCTGCTACGCGACCGTAGACAACGCAGCCGAGAAGGGATGATCCACCGAGACGGTTGGCGCCGTGCACACCGCCAGCAAGCTCACCGCAGACGTACAGACCCTCGAATGGCTCACCGTTGGAGTTCAAGCACTGTGCCTGGTCGTTGATCTCGATACCACCCATGGTGAAGTGGAGCACAGGCTCCATCTGGGCAACGTGGAAGGTGTCGTTGATGTCAAAGGGCAGGTTGTGGAAGTACTTCTTGTTCCACTCGTCCTTCTTCTCGCCCTTGGCAATCGAGTTGTAGCTTTGGAACTCGGCCTGGAGCTCCTTCTCGCTCACGCCAATCTCCTTGGCCAGCTCCTTGCCAGACATCTTCTTCATCAGGCCACGGCCAGAGTAATGCCTCGTGTGGAAGTCAAGAATGTTGGACGCCTTGGAGTTGAGCACGAGGCGGATGGGCCAGTTGCCCTTTTCCTTCTCGCCCCACATCATGCCAGAGACGTAGTCGCGGTGACCGAGGTCGTCGCAGAAGCGCTTGCCCTTGTTGTTGAGGAGGATGCCGCCCTCACCACGGAGAGCTATATCATGTCAGCGGATGCTTGTGGAGCTAGGACTATGTGTGTGAACGCACCTTCGGCAGCTAGGAACTTGGTCTTGGCAGTGGGATCCTTGGGGTCTACCAGACCAGTGGGGTGAACCTGAACCTTGTCCATGTCAATGCCATTGGCACCAATCTTCATGAGCATCTTGTGTCCGTCACCAGTGGCGTGAGCGCCGTTGGTGGTGGAGAGGTCATAGGTGTCTGGCCTCCACTTCTTGAGAAGGGAATCTTCTGTGAAGTCGGCGGCATAACCACCAGTGGCTAGGATGACGGGACCCTCGAGCGTCGTCTCCTCGCCGTTGAAGGTATATGTGACACCGGTGGCGCGGTTACCCTCGGTGTTGACCTTGGTGACCTTGGCCTTCTTGACCAGCTGGACACGCTCGGGCTCCTGCTCGGCAAGCTCTTCGAATCGCTGCATCAGGGCATATGTGATGGCCATACCGGGGAACTTTGCGTCGTGGCCACGGTGGGTTCGGGGCTGCGAGTGGCCACTGGGGAGCTTGTTAGTTATGCGCATGTCAGAGCTGGGGTGTCAGAGGAAAACGCACCCCAAGCGCGAGACGAGGGTGAGGTCGAGGTTGAAGACGTCCATCAGCCACTCGACGGCAGCGGCCGACTTGTAGGTGAGGACCTTGATCAAGTCTGGGCGGGCCTTGTCGCGCGCTGACTTGAGAGTGTCATCGTAGAACTGCTTGACGCTGTCGCCAATCTTGGCATCGACTTGGGTCCTGGTGAGGGCACCGTTGATTCCAGATGTGGCCTTGGTGGAGTTGCCTCCCATGAAGTCTGCGCCGGGTCAGCATGGGCGGCGCTCTTGCGACGGAGAGCGGTGGGTTTGCGCAAGACTTACTGTTCTTGTCGAGGAGGACTACATTGCCTCCAGCAAGGTAGATGGTGTGGGCGGCGCTCAGGCCGGACACTACAGGGCATGTCAGTCAGTCATGCGCATCGTGGCAGCAAGGTCAGCGGGAATGCATACAGCCAGCACCGACGACAATGACTCTCTCGGGCATGATGATGGATGGAGATGAAAGCAAGGAGAAGGACAGAAGATGGTGAGGAGAGTGTGGAGAGCAGGAGAGCAGAGGAGGAGCCTGGGGGAGCGGCTTCTGCTTTGTAGGCACACAACTTGTGCCTCGGGAGTGGATAATACGCTAACCCGCATGCGCCGGCCCACGGCTGCAGGGCCAATGAGGAGGCGCGCGTTTGTATGCAGGTCAAAGCGCGAGCCTCAGCATTGGCATCGCAACACGCGTAAGTGCTAGATGGCGCACCAAGTCGAGCCGATGTTTGGCCTCCGCGCCCGTGTGGCATGTGAAGGTGCTGTGGATCGTGGCCAGCACCCACATGACAGACGGGCGGGCGGTGTGGTTGGTGGCTTCGCCCCGGCCCAGCGCGTCTCCTCCGTCTGGCAAGGCCGAGGAACATGAGGAATATGCATATGGCTTGGGGGCTTGCATCAGCGAAATCTGGGGCAAGTCACGCGTCCGAACTGCCCGGCCCTCCGTCGGCATGTGAAGGTTGCCCACGCCACATGCGCCGTTATGCCATGTCGCGGCTGGCTGTGGCAGACTCAGCCTATCCATGTTTCCTGCCGTGTGTCACTCTCCTTTTTCTAAAACCCGCCATTTCATCCCTCAGCAGCTCACGATGCTGGTTTGGCCAGCTGTCCCCGCCACGCCGCCACGCCGCCACGCCGCCACAGCCCGGCCGGCCTCTGCTCGTGCCATTCCCACCACAACCAGCCGGCCACATTGCCGTCTTCTTCTCAGGCCGACCCTTCTCTTCTCTCCAAAACCACCCTAGTTTTAATGCGAACTCCTCGGCATATGGCGTCTGCGTGTTCCTGGAGTCCATGTCGTGGACTCTTGGCGTCTCATCGGCTTGCCTCTTCCGGCCAAGCATCCAGCTCTGCCAATCACAAAGACCATTCAGCCGACCATGCGTATTCTCATCATAGACTTTGCAACTGCTCTAATCATTTGTCCGTCTAAACTATCCTGTTGCACCACGGCTGACCCTGCGTGCTTCTCCAGCCCATGTCATCGGCGCCGTGTCGTGTACTCATCCTGCCCGGGTATTGCAGGAACCAGCAGCAACACGCCCGCTGGCCTCGACTGCAGAGAGCACAATCCGCCCGGCCGACTCTTGTCCATATCCCGCCACTCGCTACCATCTCAAAAGCCTCGCTCAGTGACACGCAACCGACTTGGTCGACGAAGACTCGCTGAACATGATGTATCCGACAAACGCACCCACGGCCACGGCAAGCATGATCCATCCGTTGTATGTCATGAACAGCAACCTGCAGCCAGTCAGCACAGACATCATACCACCACCCACACCCATCCACTTACATGATGAAAAACGAGTAAAACACCTGCACAGCATACAAGGCAGCCTTGATCATCTTGACCTGCTGCCCGCTTCCACGTCCAGCGTTTCCATTTCTCCCTGGGCCAAGTAATGAGCTCGATTCATCTGTTCGTTCGCCGTCTTCTTTGTGGCGCGCGCAAAAAATACTCAGCAAGGGTTCCCACTCAAGGTCAAGGAAGTGGAAGAAAAGAGACCTCCCTAGTCTCCGACTTCCACGCTTGCATCGCGCACAGTGTGGAAATAACCCTTGCACGGCTAAAAGCCGCGACAGACGGCCTCTTTGTCGCTCTCATTGATCCGCAAGAAAATGACATGTAGACTCACCTCGTGGCCCCTCCAAAAGGCCCTTTGCATAGCTTTCATATCGCCTCGACATCTCCCGTATGGCTTCGTATCCAGCCGTGAGAAGCACCACGGCCAGGAGCGAGAAGATCAGGGAGCCCGTGCCTGAAATGTGCCATGATGGGAAGACGATGCAGAGGTCGGTCGTGTCCCAAGTGAAGAGCATCTATCGGTTTTGTTTTTAACAATGTTCAATATAAGTAGAATAGCGACCAACGCGCATCCACAGCCAGTCTGGATTTATTTATTTTTTTTTTAAAAAAAAAAAAGTGTTTGGTTGTCGTACATTCATGTTACACTTTGGTCCATCGCCGCCCATGCCAGGCATGCCGTGGTCCATGTGGCCGTGGTCCATATGGCCGTGATCCATGTGTGAGTGGTCCATCGTAAGCTGCAAATACAGTAATAGCAAAGAAATACACCAAAGATTCTGCCGTGTGTACAAGGGAAGATCAGGGTCTCGCAAGGGTGATAAAAGGACAGAAGGGGACGTCGAAGCTAATGCTGCTGACCTGTCACGAGATGTGCGGCAGTTTGAGGGAGTTTAGAGTGAACAAGCATACGTCGCACCAGTAATCAATGCACCAGCCCGCGGTAAAGGCGGAGCACATGGATAAGCTCTTGCCCCACATTGTGGACGCCACCAACGACTTGACTCTAGACTCTTGTATCCAAGACCCCGACATACCTTGGACTTGCAAGCGACGCCTCTCCACCGTTCGGGAAACTCGACGCCACTCCTGGGTATACAAGAAAACGCTATACTCAGACCCAACTGTGCGCGCACATTCACAATGGCGACGACAATACGGTCGTTGAGACCAGCTGCCGGGCTCATCCAAGCCACATCGCGACGACGCATACTGCGCACATTACAGTCTATACCGCGCCTACAAAGCTGTCCACCAAGCGCATCGCGACCCATCTCAGCCGCCACTACCCTCCCCCCCACCCCAATCGGCCCACCCCTGAACATTCCCAAATGGTAACCAACTGCCCAGCCCGACCTTGAACCCGTCCCTTGCCCAACTAACACCACGGCGCGTGTACAAGGGTCTCAGAAAACGCACACATGCTCAAGCCCCCGATAAACAACTACTGCGTCTACAACGACTCGGTAACCGTCATGATTGTCGGCGGCCCCAACCAACGCACAGACTACCACATCAACTCGACCCCCGAGTGGTTCTACCAACACAAAGGCTCCATGCTCCTCAAAATCGTCGACGAGTCCCTGCCCCCAACCCAGCAGTTCCGCGACATCCACATCCACGAGGGCGACATGTTTCTCCTGCCGCCCAACACCCCCCACAACCCGGTGAGGTTCAAGGACACGGTGGGCGTCGTGCTGGAGCAGAAGAGGCCCGAGGGCACTTTGGATCGCTTGAGGTGGTACTGTCAGGCATGTGGAGAGAGGGTCTACGAGGAGGCCTTTCACTGTACCGATCTGGGCACCCAGATCAAGGACGCGGTCGAGGCGTTCAAGACGGATTTGGGAAAGAGGACGTGTAAGAGTTGTGGGACCGTGTGTGATACTGCGCCCAAACTCTAGGGTTGAAAAGAGGTTTGGATGGAATCGAGTTGTTCATGTATGAGTATATGGTCCGCGTTGTTTTGGAGAGGAAAAGAAAGAGTTCAAAACTTCTGGGGGAGGAGGATTTTTTTGTTTGAAATGTAAATTACAGCCCTTTCCACATGATTTTGGATATATGGTCCGTTTTCTTTCGGCTAGGTTTGACAAGACCCAGATACCTGAGCTCAGCCAATGCTCGTTGGAAGAGCGCCCTGAAAAAACAAACAAACACACACATTAGCATCATCTTCGTAACCAGCAACCAGAAACAAAGCAAAACTTACCGAGTCTTGGCCTCATTCTCATCAACCCCATCCCCCGCAATGGCATTAAATGCAGACCACAAATCGCTCACGTTGATCAAAGTCCCGGACTCAAGGTACATCTGATACACAATCGCCGTGGCAGGCTGCGTCGCCGAAAGCGCCGCCGCGTTACCATCTACACCGCTGCAGCACTCGCAGCCCAGATAGTCATGCGGAGACGCCAGCGCACGCTCGACTGCGAAACGGGGCCTCGGCTGGAACACCTCCGTATGCGGCGACTTGAGATCGTACGCCAGGACTTCGGCGAGAAACAGCGCCTTGGGATCGATCAACGAAGCGCCGAGGTACGCGTCGAGGTCGTCGTGGAACTGCGTTACCAGATCCGAATAGGCTTTGTCTTGTTCCGACAATGCGGCTCTGTGCTTGCTCAGCAGCACCTTTTGCGCAATGACCGTGGTGCGCAGGCTATCGTTGCGGACGTCGTGTTGGGTGCGGAGAGGCGCGTCGGCCGTCTCGACGAGGCTTTGCAGTCTTTGCTCGGAAGAAAGAATGTCCATGGTGAAGTGGGTGCCTACGAAATCTCGTAGTGATGCAAGCAACTGTACTAGTTTATCTGACGGCATCTTCTTGATGGATAGCATGGTCTCGCGGATCAGAGGGGATCCGGCAAGCTCGCCAGCGGCGGCGCGGGTCCAAATAGTCGAGAGCCGGACGTTGGGCGATAGTTGTAGTGATTCGCGCATGCTTGCCACCACCTTTGTAGCGTGGCCCAGTGTAGCCATGGCTTGCTGACCGGATTTTAAACTCTGAGTGATTTCGTTGAAGAGATATTCGTCGTCTTCGAGCATTCTCCGCACATCTTGTGCGCGTCCATTGTCCAGCATGTCCTCTACGTGTTGCCGGAAAGACGGCAAGTTGCGCACAGCTTTGAACGCATCTGCCGTCAAGCCATCGAAGGCAAGATCATCAGCCAGGAATATACTAGGTACGTTGGCGTAGAAATGCGACATGTACGAGTACTTGAGCCCATCACAGAAATCTTGCGTATTCTGCACATGATCTTTCTGTCGATCGAGCATGCGACGACAGATGGTAGGTCCAATATGCAGGCCAACATCCGTGCTGGCAACGGTGGCGCGGAAAAGCTTTTCAATAATCTCGTCAGACTGCGTGACATCAAACTTCTGGCCCTCGAGATACCGCAGCGAGTTGCCTGATAGGCGTTCCTCGAAGCTCTCTGCAGAAGTAGCAATACCAAAGAGGAGCACAAAGGGAAGACGATCAAGCCACGAGCTGCAGGAATCAGTACAATCGGCCGAAAGAGCAGGCTTCACTTACTGCAGGAGATCAACCATGTCCACAAGCAACCCAACATCAAAAGCCTCGCTATCCTGCAAAGCAATCACAATGCTCGAAGCCTGCGTTCTCTTATGCCATTCCTGCACATGAGCAAGATCGTAATTGAGCAGCTTCGGGCCATGCCTCGACGATGCAGACGGCCGATCTACATCGTCTTCGTCATCATCGTCTACACGCGAAGTCACCTTTTTGATGAGATTCTTTAGCAGCGTCTTGAGGTTTGGGCATTCACTCGAGGTTAGTATAACATAAGCACTGTTCTCGCCCCTGACTCTTCGGCCAAGGCGTTCGAAGAAGGGCCCGTGAGATGCAATGCTGGGTCCAGCGACAATGAGCGCCGTTGGTATGGCGAACTTGGACTCATCGGGAGATGAACTTGCTGTGGAGATGAAATTGGCAATCTTTTCTTGGGTCGCGCTGTCGGCGCCTTCAAGTGTGTTCTTTTGTTTTGGTCAGATGCATCGGCAGAGAAATGGTCAGTGACTGTCGTCTTACTTGGATGCGCTCTTCTTGTTCTGTCCATAGACGACGATACGTTGCTAGCCGTTCTGACAGCTGCGCCTGTGGATTGAATCTGCTCGTCCGTTGTCGCTTGGGCGCCCGATCTTGCGTCTGCGGAGGCTCATATATGTAACATCTTTGGTGCTCCATGTTGTGTTTGGTTGCAGTCACGGGGTTTCTCTGACTTGTTGATGTTGCCGACAGTGAATGGCTAGGGGCTGAGTTGGGAAGGCGCGACAATCGCGAAGCGCGTGAGCACGGGACTTGGTGCTAATGGTCAAAGCTCATGGGCAACGCCTTGCTGTGCGAAAGGACAAAGAAGACGGGTTAGTACACATGTGCTATCTCAACGAGAAATCAGACGGAGAATTAAAGACAGGAGCTGATGCTCTGATATTCAGGGGTCTATATAGACGGTGCTCCGGCATGGTTTATCACGGCATCTTTACCCAATGCAATAGCATGCAGCGCAGCTTTCTAACCCTCCTTATCATGACACCTAATATGCTCTTATTGCTCCTACCTGCCAGTTCTTGTCCAGCGACTGAGGTTGTCTGCTCAAAGTGAGTAACTTATACAACCTGCATAGACTGGAGGCCATTGTTGGATAGACAATGACTTGATCACTGATCACTGGAGTGCTTCCCAGTCTGACCTAGAGTGTGCCGAGCATTCGATGCTCTACAGCCCACTAGCACATTACGTTGCTGCAGTCGCCTATGGGCTGAGCGAGAAGCACTCTGTTTTCATACCTTCAAGCTTTGATTATGTGTAAAAAGCTTCAGCCCCATAGTTTACTTAGTCATGTTCTTCCTCGGTCACTCCAGGGCATCCATCCATCTCCGGGTCTGGATACTCATACCCGCAATAGAGACAGTAATGGTACTTTTCACGAAGGAAAAGCAGCAGCTTTTGGAGACGCTCTGCCACAGGCAAGGCCTCGAATTCGGCAAGTTCCGGATCTTCATCCTCGAGCTCATTCTCAAGGGTCGTGTAGAACGGCGCTACGTCCTTACCCTGGGCTATCCTGGAGTCGTCGTCCTCGTCCTCAGGAGCTAGTGTGGGCAGTCGTGACGCGATGCTGTTGTTCAGTTCTCGCCGCTGCTGCTTATCGCGCTTTGCCTCGACTCTTCGTCGCGCTCGCGCCCGCCAAAGAACATTGATATCTTTGAGCGGCTTCTCACCCGTGTCGCTGGCACCTTTGGCCTCTGCCTCTCTGTCCGCAAGTCGCTCGGCTGTCCTCTGCGCGTTGTCCAAGTCTCTTTCGGCCTTCTTCTCTTTTTGCTCCTGTCGCATCACCTCGAGATAATCGCCCTCCTCTTCCTTTGCGCGTTTCGCGAGTCGGTCTGCCTCGTCGAATTGCTCTCTGGACCTGCGCTTCTTCTCTGATTCGAGGCCAATTCCTCCCCGATCATCCTTTAGACTGACTCGAATCGGTTCTTTCCGCGCGTCACCCGACTTTCCCAGCGCATCGCCTTGCTTAAAACCAAACTTGGCCATCATTTTGAATCCCTTATTTGTCTCGGGGAGGGCAGTGGCTAGGGCGGCTTCTCGGGCAGCTTCGGCTTCCTCTTCACGCTCAGCCTTTGTCTTCTGCCGTGCTCTGGCTTCGCCCTGATCGGTGGTTAGTTCGGCGCTGCGGTGTCCGAGTGGGATGGCATACCTCTTTGCGCTTGCGCGCGGCGCGCTGCAACGATGTTTCATACTTTGGACCTTTTGGCGCATCGTCAAACACCATGTTCATGTAATCATCCTCGTCGTCTGACTGCGCCATGGTCGTTGTGCCAAGATGCGGGATGTGGGCGAAGATGTTTTTGGCAGAGTCGCGAGTCAAACCGGACATAGCCGCTCCAACGACCCACCATAGGTAGCGTCGCTTGGCGCATGTCCCGGCGGGGCGATCTCCCAGATCGTTCCGTCTGGGCGACACGACACGTCTTCCAGTGCTAGAAGACTTGACTGCCTTTACCTCGTCACACAACTCAGAGGCGGGGCTCGAAACTGCTTCGCAAGGGCATGTGAGGCGGCCAGAGCGGCGTAGAGTCCGCGTGGAGCCTCCGGCGTACTTACATCCACATATTATAGCCGCTGTCAGCAGAAGGCCAAAAGGGTTCCAGCAGCCAGGAACAGCAATCAACGCCACCCGCATGGCATGGGACGGATGGATCCTTTGACAAGCCTCCTTCTAGCTTTTGAGCCGAGCATGTGCACGCACAAGCGACAAGCATCACCGTTGCGAAACACGACTCGATCGTGACAAGAACAACCATCCACCTCGTTTTGCAGACGAATAAGCGCCCAACAGTGCCATCGAGCCCTGTTACTCGTTACAGCGCAAATGTCGCGGGCCGACAGCTTGACGGCGACGGGCTCTGAAGTGTCGCAGCACAGAGTCCCTTAATTACGGATCTAAACATTGCATGTGAAGCCGCAGGGATGCCGATCCCCCTCTACTGAGCAATAGTTTATTCAGGATAGCACGCACATGCTACCTGCTCGGTTGGGTTGTCTCTTCGCCTGCGGAAACGAGGAGCTGCATCCGAATACAGATCGATGGCCGGCCACTGGCTGCTGACACTGGCCAACTTTGTTAGGGGCTCTTCACCCACTAGCTGCAACTAGAAAAGAACGTCACAATTTGGTCCAGGGTGGATATTGTTCCACACACGGCCTGCTCCAGTGTTCGCGTGCCACTCTGCTCAAGCATTTTTGCGCTTTTCTAAGTATTCAGTCGAGCCACTACTCAAGGCCAAGGACGACTTGAGATTTCTTGGTCTCCGCTCGTGCCACCAACCAGGAGCCTTTTGAACCGTGTGCGACCCACTCGCCGTTTGCATTTGGAAAACAAATAGCAGGTAACATGCACCAATCGACCGTCCGCTTTGGCAAGCCTGCCTTGCCGGGGCTCCCGTTGCCTGTGGATGGGTGGCACACGTTTCGGAGTGTCACCACATAAGGCTACTCTCGGACCACCCGTCCTCTACGTCAAAGCCATCATGTGGCCCGCTACGGATCGTACCTATTTTTTGACACTACTCCGGTATGTCTTATTGCTGGTCCATCGCCAATTACAACGTCGCATGAGAGGGGTTCTCGGTTCATGCTGAGCATGTGCAAAGCTTTCCATCGCTCTCCAAGCCACGACGTCTTTGCGATGCGCTTTCCCCGCATTCCATTACCATTTGTTTAGATGATTGGATTATCCTGGTAAAACACTCTTGTTCTATTTAATACCAGCTCGGCTCTGCGCTCATTGTATAGCTGCAAAATCCGGCCATCTTTCACGTACCCTGGTACGCGAAGGATCATAACAATTGACTTGTTGCTGGAAGTACACTGTACCTGCACACGACAGAGGAAACATCAGGATGAACGACAAGGGAGAATCCACACGCACAGATGGTGTATACACTACGCCCCAAAAGAGAGGTGGTGTGATGAACAAACTCTATCCACCAGGCGAGAAGCCAGGCGTGAAAGGGCGGATGAAGAACCATTGCCGAAGGTTCTGGTGGTGCGGTGAGCTGATCTCCGAGGATGTCCTTGATGTACGATTTTGACTGACATGTATTAGACTTGTTGGTATTTGCGATTATCGTACTGATCATCGTTTTGCCAATTATTTACGTTGCTATACCAAACATAGCACAACGCGAGATTAATGCCTCGACAATAGAGGTTCTCTCCCAAGAAGTCACCAATGCCCACCCAGATGGTATCCATCTGAAGCTCAACACGGTCATCAGGAGTGACAGCAGCTATCACCCCAAGATTGATGGTTTCCGCGGTGCTCTATCAATTACAGGACAAACGCCCTTCTTGTACATTGACATTCCCGAGGTGAAATCCGAGGCAGAGACACCCGTGACGGTTGAGCAGGAACTCAAGCTCGCAAACAAAGACGCCTTTTCAGAATATACCAAGCTCGTCCTCGGCAGCGAGGAATTCTCAATTCATCTCGATGGTAAAACCAACATCCACCTCGGCGGCCTTCCCACCATGGACGTCAACTACAACAAGATTGTCACAATGAAAGGTACGTGACAGACGTCCCCCCCTCCCTCCATCATACTCTCTCACACAACAAAGAACTAACACAAGCCCTCAGGTCTCAACCGCCTCGCCGGCCTCAACATCAGCGACGTCAGCATCCTCTCAGGCGATAAAATCCTCGCCGACAAGTCCAACCTTATCGCCCAAGTCAGCATCCCCAATCCCTCCGTCATGACCCTCGACCTCGGCAACATAACCATGAACCTGGGCGTCGACGGCAAGTCCATCGGCTACTGCCTCATCCCCAACGTCCTCCTCAAGCCGGGCCCCAATACCTTCCCGCTCCAGAGCCGCATCGACCAGCTCTCTATCCTCGGGCTTATCCAGTCAAAGTACAGGAATGCAATCTTGCCGCTCCAGATTTCCGGGAATTCGAGCGTGAGGAATGGAGAGCATTTGGCGTATTATGAGGATGCGATCAAGAGTAATGTTATTAATCTGGATTTGGATGTTGGGCCAGCGCTCGCGGGTGTGGGGATCAATGTTACGAGTTTTGGGTCGGACTAGAAGGGGATAGGATAAAGTTGATGTAGTTAGTTGTGATGATTGGGGGAGGTGGAAGTACGTTGGATGGAAGCAT
>JALPSE010000184.1:0-19036 GCA_030558545.1 Bipolaris gigantea | reverse complement strand
AAAATCCCCCCCCCCCCCCGTCCGGCACAACAGAGCTCCAACTTAATGGTGGTATCAAAGAGTGGGCAGTGCGCATGCAAGAGCCATGGTTTCTTTGAAAAGCTGGGGTAACCTTGCACTCCCAATCGAGTCCAGGTATACTTGAATACACCGGCGTTTCGCAGCCATATGTAACAGGGTTTGGTCCAAATGAGGGACAGTATACATTCATATGTTGCTCTTGCAGTGATATCGCCCATAGATTGACGCCTAAGTCGGGGTCGTTGATGTCATGGGTCAGTTGACACAGACACTCATTGTGAACCTTGACGACGGCGACGACGACGACGACGTGGATGATGATGATGACTATGGTGGTGGTCACCAGTAAGCATAGGCATACAATGCGGTAAAGACGCCCTGACTATGGCCTCGTTCTTATCAGAGATGAAGCTACCGTAGCAGAGCCACTTCCGACCGACGTGACGGCGTTGCAATGGTCGCCCCCCGATTGTCTGGTCTGGTCTGGTCTGGTCTGGTCTGGTCTTGTCTGGTCGCATCCTCGATGAACCACAATCAATCCACCCCTCGTGTGGCGCACAACAGGAGACTTGGCCAACGTGATATGCAGCTAACATGCAAAACGGCTTGTTGGCCCGGTTTCCCGCTTAACATTCCCGCCTCCCGGGCCGCAACATCTTGACAACCATATTGTTCCACCACTGATTGGCATTCACCTCAGCTGTGCCATCTTTGGCCGCCTAAAATGCCTTGCAGACGGCTCTCCGACTGCCTGCCAGCCTAGTCTCGGAAGTCCAGGACCGCCATCACCGCCGTTTAACCAAGAGGGAGGCAACGAGTCAATCTCGATGCTGCCGACCCTGGTTGGGGAATCGCTTCCTCTGCGTGGCATGCATTGGCAGAGCTCCACCCGCGTGTCACCTGTTCTTGCGCTGCTTGTACGTGGAAACACCTGGGCTGTATACTTGCTCAGGATACGAGCTGTCAGTGGGGGGGTTTGCAAGGCTTTTGCAGCAGCACAATGACTTGTGCAGCATACTAGCATCGGGTGCCGCCAGTACCAGCCGCACGGCAAGCTCTAGATTGACACCACAACACGAGCCTCCCGCCCTGCCTACATCCAGATCGAGGCGGGTCCGAGTACATACGTTCAACGTTGGTTGATTGCCGCCGGCAACCAATCGCGCTGCCGGCCATCGGAGGCGTGCGAGCCGTAGCAAGGTACAAGGCTTGTTTCTAATTGAACCGGCATTCCAGCGTCCTCTTTCTGGGCCCATGCGTTGGAGTAGCAGACGATCAACTAACAACGCTGCGGCGGGTACTAAAAGATGACCACGTCCCTCAGTCGGCCATGTTCAAAGCCTACCGCATATCCCTGGCCGTATCTCCATTTCCCATTCCTTCGCTTTCGTCGTCTTTTGATTTTGTTTCATCGCTCGCTTCACTCACACTGGTTGCACGTGGCGTGAAGCGCGGCAAACCGTCCCAGATATCCCGAAGTTGTCGAATCATTTAATTCGGCCTTTGAGGAGATCTACCATGGCTACAATTAACCTGGGCAACGCTAGCCCTACAGATGATATCAAGCAAATCGACTTAAAGCACCCGGCCATCCAGATCCAACCTCTGACCCTCGACACTCCCCTCTTGACTCCTGCTGCAACGCCCGAGGACGTTTCCCCAGCAGACGACGAACCAATGGCGGGCAAAAAGCTATTTTCAATGGAGAGGCCTGATGACAAGGCGAAGAACCTTGCTGCTAAGCTGACCTTGGAGGAACAGGTACGTTGTGTTACTTTTGTCTTGGAAAGCGTGGGAGAGTCAGAAACGAGCACTCATTGCACTATTATTGGCTATTCTGGACTGAGTTGGTGTTTGTGAAAGTTTCATCTCTCCATACACATGCGCATCGGTTTGAGGCTCTCGTACTTTTCGTGACTCTGCAGCAAGTGACTCCGGCATTTTTTTAGATGGAACTCGGCAGTGCAACCATAGCGCATCTTATGCCAGCTCAAGATGTCGTCTGACGTTCTTGGGCACGCGCAAGAGGCGGAAGGAGGCCTATAGCGAAGTCAGGCTGACCTTGTCTAGATCTCTTTGCTTGCAGGAGCCGACTTTTGGCGTACTGTGGCTATTCCTGAAAAGGGCATCCCGTCAATCAAGACTTCGGATGGACCCAATGGCGCTCGCGGAGAGTTCTTCACTAACGGCACACCTGTACGTACTCCGGCTTGGCGCTGCCCGGTTCAAACTGACGAAGATAGGCTGCTCTATTTCCGTGCGGCATATCCATGGCGTCCACGTGGAACTTGGACATGATTGAGGAGGTTGGCCGTCACCTTGGTGAGGAGGCAAAGGCTCGTGGTGCACAGGTGCTGCTTGCACCCACCGTGTGCATGCACCGATCTCCCCTCGGAGGCCGCAACTTCGAGTCGTATTCTGAGGATCCTTTCCTGACCGGAAAGCTTGCTGCTTCCTATGTTCGTGGTCTTCAGAGCAAGGGCGTCGCTGCTACCATCAAGCACTTTCTCGGAAACGAGCAGGAGACCGAGCGTCAAGCATACGATGCCATCATTGCAGAGCGGCCGCTGCGTGAGATCTACCTCAAGCCCTTTGAGATTGCCGTCCGAGACGCATCACCATGGGCGCTCATGAGCTCTTACAACATGGTCAATGGCGTTCATGCTGATGAGTACATTCATTCTATCAAGGAAGTTCTCCGAGGCGAGTGGAAGTGGAACGGAGCCATCATCTCTGACTGGACAGGCACATATGCAACTGCGCCCTCAATCAAAGCTGGCGTCGACATTGAAATGCCAGGCCCATCCAAGTGGCGCAAAGTTGAGCAAGTAAAGGAATGTCTCGATAATGGTGAGCTGACCCTCAAGGACATTGAAGAATCCGCTGCCAGGGTACTTTACCTTGTCGATCGGGTCAAAGGACTCAATAATATGGTACCTGAAGAACCAGAGCGGTCCATCGACAACATTGAAACTCGGAACCTGATTCTCCAAGCTGGTATTGAGGGCTTGACGCTACTGAAGAACGAGAACCACGTCTTGCCGATTAAGGATGCGAAGAAGATTGCAATGATCGGGCCAAATGCCAAGCGTGCGATTGCCAGTGGTGGAGGAAGTGCTGGCTTGAACCCTTACTACAATGTCACACCCTGGCAAGGCCTTCAGAGCCGATTCGATGGCGTGCTCTCATTTGCGCAAGGTTGTGACAGCTCAAAGTGGCTGCCACTGGCCTCTCCCTACTGCAAATCAAATGGTGAAACTGGTGTACGATTGGAGTACTACAAGGGGGATAGGTTCAAGGGCGAACCCGTTGTTGTTCAGCACAAGGTCAGCACAGATCTCTGGCTGTGGGATTCGGCACCTATGGAGTTACTTCCGGACTTTTCGTTCAAGGTCAAGACTACGCTCACACCAAATTCAAGTGGAAACCACAGCTTCAGTTTTGCTTCAGTGGGACCGGGCCGTATGTTTATCAACGGTAAGCTGTTTATTGATAACTGGGATTGGACCGAGGAAGGCGAGGCTATGTTCTCGGCGTCTGAGGATGTACTCAAGTCGATTTACCTAGAGGAAGGCAAACCAGTCGAGATACTCATTGAGAGCACCAGCGAAGTACGGCCCGCCTCAAAGGTGTCCGTTATTGGCAGGCGTCACGACTATGGTGGTTGCCGCATCGGCTATCAAGAAGAGGACAAGATCGATCGCCTACAAGAGGCTGCAGATGTCGCACGCGACGCTGACGTCGCTGTCGTGGTAATTGGGCTGGACGCAGAGTGGGAGTCAGAGGGATACGATCGCCAAACAATGGACCTTCCAAAGAACGGCTCTCAAGATCGTCTGATCGAAGCTGTTCTGGCAGCCAACCCCCGAACAGTCATTGTCAACCAGTCTGGAACACCAGTCACTATGCCATGGGTGCACAAGGCCCCCGCGATCTTGCAAGCATGGTACCAAGGGCAGGAGGCTGGAAACGCGCTTGCCGATGTTCTGCTTGGAAACAGCAGTCCTAGCGGAAAACTGCCAACGACTTTCCCAGTCCGGATCGAAGACAACCCAGCCTACCACAACTGGCCTGGTGAGAACCTGAAGACTATCTACGGAGAGGGCATCTACGTGGGTTACAGACACTACGAGCGATCCAAGATTGCACCGCTTTTCCCCTTCGGCCATGGTCTCACCTACACCAGCTTCGAATACGGAACACCTAGCGTCAGCAGCGACGTTCTGTCCGAAAGCGACGAAATCACAATCACTGTACCCATTACCAATACGGGTTCGGTAGCCGCCCCCGAAATTGTACAAGGGTACGTCAAGGATGTCAAGTCCACGCTCCCTCGCCCAGAGAAGGAACTGCAAGCTTTCGGCAAGGTGTTCCTGCAACCAGGAGAGACCAAGGACGTGGTCTTGAAATTGAACAAGTACTCAGTAGGCTACTTTGACACGAGTATGGGTCAGACTGGTGCCTGGATCGCGGAAGAGGGAGTGTTTGAGGTGTTGATTGGCGCGAGCAGCGCAGATATCAGGTACGTTTTTTTGTGCCTTAGCATACACTTTAATGCAATGAACAGGATACTGACAATTTGTACAGGACAAAGGTCAGCTTCGAGGTCAAGGAGAGCTTCCAATGGGTCTTCTAGATGGGGATGCCATTGTTGCGAGTACTATGAGTTTTTTATGCTGAATATTCTCAGCGGCTGCGAAGGCGTTGTTGGTGCGCTGGATCGGCTTTGTGAGAGCTGTGACGCTCCGTCTGTTGAAGATGTTGAGGTCAAGGGCATCATTCACAGTGATTTATATTGTTGGCATTTCTTCAGAAAGGGGGTAAACCATCTTGCGGATGAGAGTATGGTTGTATGGCTGGTCGCTAGAGAGAGGGCGATGGAAAGTCTCCCAGTATTGGTAACCTATAGTAAATATCGGTAGCGTCTAAAGCAGACTAATCACATGTTGAAACCTATTATTGGACAGCATCTTGACATGGGCGATAATGAATTGTCCAGACTTGTGTATCGCGAGAGGCAAAGTGCGGAGTGTGGGTGGAAAGTAATAACGTTGAGTGCAATCATGGATCACCAGTGGCTCCCAACTCATAGTAACCGTGCAGTTGCGTTGCTCGGCTGAATGACGCGCTGGTTTTCTGCCACTGACCGCCTTCGGGCCGACCAGTTATCCCGCCGGTCCCTGACAGAAACCAGATGCCACCACCATTCCATCATCGCGACCATGTACTCTCGCCCCTGGTTGATCGCGCCTTTTTGAGTCGCTTAATACTGTCGCATATCCCTGCGGCATCGTCCCATATTCTCCTGGCGGACTTGCCGAGCAGCTCCGGCGATAGCACTAGCTCGGGCTGCCCTGCTCCTCCTAATCAACAACGATCGCCCACGATCTAGTCTCGGACCCTACAAACTCCCACACCCTTCTGCATAACATCGCGAGCCGTCCATGAGCTCCACCAGTTTCTAATCCGCTCAAAGCCATTCCAACGCGTTCATCTCCTCGGCCACGCGAATCTGCTTAAAGCCGGCGAGCCTGGTAAAGCCGACATGAATCCAGCGCATCGAGACGGGTGGCCGCCGACACAGGCAGGTGTGTCGGCGCAGACCCAGCAGCAAACAGAGCAAGGGCAAGGGCAAGCGCCAGCTCCACGCCCTCTTGGACCTTATGTGTGCGTACTCTCTACTTGTCCCACCCACTATGGCAGTCACGAGCGAAGAAGCTGCGAGAATCGCTCTTTTACTATCATTCGACTGGAAACAAGCTGACTCTGAGATCGACAACAGGCCAAACAGCGCGAATTCACAGGCCCCACCTCATGCGTCACCGGCGCAAGGTCCAGGGCCGGTACTTCCTCCACCATCCGGTAGGTAGCGCATGCAAAGGACGCGCCTCTCTTCAAACTACTAATTCAATCACAGGTGGTGGATACTACTCCTCAAGCGCTGCGACAGCCCACAACCAGAACCTTCCTACGCTTCCAGGATTGACCGCGCAACCTCAGCACTCGTCGCCCCACATGTCCGCTCAGCGACCGCCTTCTTCTGACGCGGCAGCGCAAGTTCCCCAAGGCCCCCAGGGGTCCCAATACTCGTTGCCGGGAATATCGCAAACGCTACAACAGCAGCAGCAATCGCAGGCGCAGCCCCAATCGCAACAGCAACAGCATCTGCCGACTTCGGAGCAAGTGAATGCAGACAGGGAACGAGAAATGCGCGAGCGCGAAACAAGGGAGAGGGAAATGGAGGCGCATCCCATGCACCAGCAAGAAGCAATTGTAAAGCGCGAAGCAGAGCAGCGGGATCGGGAGCTCCATGAGCGCCAGCAGCGCGAGCACGCAGCGCTACAAAACCACTCCACGCCAATGCAGATCCATCAACCTGTTGCAGTCGCCCCTTCTGCGCGAACGATACACGGTCCGAATGGTTTGCTCGGGCAGTCTGGGCAGATGAACGGGCCAAATTCACTTGCACCTCCAATGGGCGGCAATCAAAACGCACCCAACCCCATGTATGGCAACGCGCCTGCGCAGCACGAGCAGACGACGCCTCGTATGCAGCACGCGGTGCAAGCGCCGACCCAGGCTCAGATGCTGATGCCTTTTGCCGGTCCTCCAGGGTCCATGGCTATGGGTCAGGGACAGCAGCCAATTCTCAATGACGCATTGAGCTATCTCGACCAAGTCAAGGTGCAATTTGCCGATCACCCAGACGTCTACAATCGATTCCTCGATATTATGAAAGACTTTAAGAGCGGTGCGATTGACACTCCAGGCGTTATCGAGAGGGTATCAACTCTGTTTGCGGGCAATCCAGCCTTGATTCAAGGATTCAACACATTTCTCCCACCCGGCTATAAAATTGAGTGTGGCACCAATGGAGACCCAAATGCTATTCGAGTTACTACGCCAATGGGTACTATGGTTTCCACCATGCCCGCTCCGAGGCCACTTTCGCCGCCCCGAGGCGGTGCCGCTAACGGCAACAACGCTCCACAGCATGAGGGCACTTACTACGAAACCGCGCAAGGGCGGCCTTGGCCTCAGCAGCAAAGGCCCCAGGGGCCTGAGGGACAAGAAACAATGTTTTCTCCAAACAACCGCACTCTGGGACAGCCTCTGTATGGGCCACAGCAAGGACAACAGGGTCACTCGCAGCATTCACCAGAAGTTACCTCGCGACCTCACCCTGATCCTGCTGGCTCAGCCGCCGCACTAGCTCACCAGCAAGAGCAAAGGGGTGTCTCGCAGCTGCAAAATGCCGTTTCTGCTGCTACTGGTCGTTCGCTCATGTCGCCTAGTGTTGACGCTGCTACCCCTCAAGGACAAGCAATGAATGGCTCTGCTCAACTTCCCCAAATGGGCGGGGCTGCTGCTGAGAAACGAGGACCAGTGGAGTTCAATCATGCTATCAGCTACGTCAACAAGATCAAGGTAAATGCAAACTTGTTCCAAAGCGGATCCACGGGCACGGACGCTAATTATGGTACAGAATCGATTTGCGGCTCATCCTGATATCTACAAGAACTTTTTGGAGATACTCCAGATCTACCAACGAGAATCGAAGCCTATCCAGGACGTATACGCTCAAGTCACCCATTTGTTCGGTGGCGCGCCAGATCTTCTCGAAGACTTCAAACAGTTTCTGCCAGAATCTGCCGCTCACCATAGAGCACAACAACAGGCTGCCAAGAACGCTGCTGAAGATGCGGTTATGCTCAGCAATGTAAGAGGGGAATCAGGATACGGAGTCGCAGTGAACCAACAGACACCTGGTCGCACGGATACCTCGCGATTGCCTCCCATGGGCAACTTCGCACCCACGCCCACAGCGAACCGTGATACCAAGCGGAAGCGTGAGCGACAGGGACCAATAGCTGCACCCATGCCTGCGCCCATGTCTCAAGAGCCGCCGACCTCGAATGTCCGCGGTGGTTACAACCAGGTAAATGTCAACAAGGTACGTGAATCTCTTTTGCATTTTTATCGGCAAGACTGGGATCACGGCATTCAGTGGTTCCTTTTTTTTTCCCCCAAGATGCACGTGCACAGCCCCAACATCCTCGAGTCAACTTCTTGTCCTTTCCTTTTTCAAACGTCGCGCCCACCTTGACTCCCACTCATGATCACGCGCTCTGCCACGTCAAGTGTTGTCGTTGTGCATGGTGATGGCCCCGACAGGTCTCATTTACCTAGTGGTCGTTTGGACGCGTTCACGTTGCAATGGCCTTCCCCATCTCTTTCGGATGTGCGGAACGAGCCACGCAGATCCAGTCACAGAATTGCTGCAGTCCCTAAACGTTTTTCATGTTCTGACGAGAGTTTGTCTGCTAACCAACTTAAGCGTACAAAGACCGGGCATACTACAAAGCAGACGATTCCCGATGGCCCGCCAGTCTCGCCTACCTTGACGCCTGCGCTGCCTGAGCCGATGCCGCCAACAACAACGACATCTCCTAGCCAAGATGAGCTTGCCTTCTTTGACCGCGTCAAGAAGTTTATCGGAAACAAGAACATCATGAATGAGTTCTTGAAGCTCTGCAATCTCTACTCGCAGGATTTGATTGATAAGCAACTCCTCCTGTATCGTGCGCAATCCTTCATCGGCGGCAACCAGGAGCTTTTTGCATGGTTCAAAAAGTTCATGGGCGAAGATGAAGAGCAGCAGAATTCGCGCCCCAAGACAGTCAATTCCCGTGTCTCATTGTCCAACTGCCGAAGCTTGGGCCCCAGCTATCGTCTTCTTCCTAGGCGTGAAAGGGAACGCGTATGCAGCGGACGTGATGAGCTTTGCCGGTCTGTCTTGAATGACGAATGGGCCTCTCATCCAACGTGGGCTTCTGAAGATTCTGGTTTCGTTGCGCATCGCAAGAACACATTCGAAGAGGGTCTCCATAGGATTGAAGAAGAACGCCATGACTATGACTTCAACATTGAAGCATGTAGTCGCACAATCCAACAGCTGGAGCCCATCGCCAACCAGTTGCTCACGATGAAGCCCGAAGACAGGATTGGGTTTACTTTGCCTCCCGGACTGGGCGGACAGAGCGAGACAATCTACAAGCGTGTCATCATGAAGATCTATGGCCGTGATCGGGGCAAGGACGTTATCAAAGAGCTCTTCCAGATGCCTTGGAGCGTAGTCCCGGTGCTTCTCCACCGGTTAAAGACGAAGCTGGAAGACTGGAAAGCTGCCCAACGAGAATGGGAAAAGGTCTGGCGCGACCAGACTCAAAAGATCTTTTGGAAGTCCCTTGACCACCAAAGCATCACAGTCAAGCAAGTTGACAAGCGACAATTTCAGCCCAAGTCGCTTACAAACGAAATCCAAGTTCGCTACGAGGAACAAAAGCGTCTTCAACAGATTCAAGAAATTTCGCAGCCAGACTATCAGTTTGCCTTCTCCTTCAGGGACGAAGAGGTGCTGTTCGACGTTGCTCGTTTGATGCTCACTTTTGCCGACAACAATCCAGGCGCTGAGTTTGCAAAGGTTGTGCCTTTTGTCAGGGAGTTTGTTCCCCTCTTCTTCGGTATCGATTCAGCCAAATTTGAGCAGCGGGTACACACCTCAGGGCGCGATACGCCCAATGATTCCGGCGAAGACACTCCCTCTCCAGACGAAGACGTCTCTCAACGCTCGCTCAAGACAAAGAAGGGTGACCTTCGCCGTGATGTTCTTGACCCCCGGAGTAAGCCACGGAAGGACAAAGAGGACAGCGCCGCCTCAGCGAGCCGAGACAGCACGCCAGACAACTCTATGGAAGAGGATGCTGCTGTCGACACCTCCAACTCGATGCCACGTGCAGACCGACCTGCTAGCCATTGGGTGGAATACGCCGCTACTCCGACTGCCTTTGGTGACAAGGAATTCGAGCACGAAGAGCCTTACCGCCGTGTTGAGTACAACATGTACGCGAATGCCTCAATCTACTGCTTCTTCCGGATGTTTGTAATGCTCTATGAGAGGCTTTTAAAGCTCAAGGAGAGTGAGGATGAAGTGCAAAGACTCATCATGCGTGCCAAAGAGCCCAAGCCTGCACAGAAACTCAAGATGCTGGACAAGCAACCCGAAGACTTTTTCAAAGACACTTCGCCCACAGCAAACTATTACCAGCAACTTCTCGACATGTTCCAGGACCAGATTACTGGAGACATTGAGATGAACTTCATCGAGGAGACGTTGCGTCGATACTACTTGCAGATTGGCTGGCAGTTGTACTCATTCGACAGGCTGCTCAGCTCGTTGGTGCGATTTGCTGTTGCAATTGTAAGCCAGGATAGCAAGGACAAGAGCCTTGATATCTACAACCTGTTCAGAAAGGACCGCGTCAACGACACCACCACGCACAAGAGTGAGATTGCCTACCGAAAGGCTGTTGAGAAGTTTGCCAAAGATGCTGATACCTACCGTATTACTTATGTAAGCAATTGCCATTCTGTTGTCGATGACAATCCACTGACTTTGCGACAGGACCCCGCCAAGATGGAAGCATATGTCCGGCTGTTTAAGAAGGATGACCCTACCTTTGAATTCAACACGCTGGACCGGATCAAGCGCTGGCGGGCATATGTCGCCTCGTACATGGCTGTCGAGCCTACCGAGGAGGTCGATCTCTCGCGTGTCAACTACCCTTACCTTAAGAAGCGTCTGGCAAAGGCTGAACTTATCTCCGAAGAAGACCGTTTCGATCAGGTCCAGCATGACGACAAGATTACTGTTTCCATTAGTCCTTCTGCCTACATCATGACATTCATCAACAGCGAGCCATTTGGTACGGGTGGTGTGCAGTACTTCCTCCAGCCGGATGCCGTACGGGCAGGCGTCAGCGAAGCAGTTCCAAAGCCAAGCGAGGAGTACAAGAAGCTCAACGATGATCGGAGAGAGAGGGTTCAGGAGATTCTTGTGAGGAACAATAGCTGGATGAAGGATCTGAGTCGCGAGGAGGTGGATGCTAAGAAGACGGCGTTCAAGAAGGACATGGAAGAGCCTAGGAAGGTGGCTGAAGGCGAGGATGTGGACATGGAGGGCGCAGACGGGTTCGCGTACTAAGTTTCACAGGCTGGTGCCGCGTGGGAGATTGGGTGGAATTGTTGTGTCCTCGGCGTTGCGGACTTGGATGGTCTGACTGTGACGCGTTGATTTTGCTTAATGGTCTTCGTATCGCACACATGAGGGGGAGGGGAAGCGGACTGGCGTACAACACATGGCCTACGTGCACAGCATAGCACTTCTCTTTGCGTTCTTGGGAGCTGGTGTTTGATTGATGTGTTCCAGATGATTACCCAGCTCATCTACCTATATCCATTTTGTATGTGTGTATGTGAGAGAGTCTCTCTCTTTTTTTTTTCCTAGGTTCCAAATCTTTTACTATATTCTGCATCCGAGCCTTGTCTTCCTCTTCTTCTGGCCTTGCTCATCCACTAGTCATTTCCCAACATTCTTCGCCAACCACTCCTCCCACTGCTCCACCGTCCAACTGCTACTAATCTCATTTCTCACAACCCCGTCAAACACGACCGTCGGCGTCACATGCACGCCCGTCATCCGATTCGCCTTGACCTGCACCTTGACATCGTCCGTCACCCCATTCCCCGCATTCAAACTTCCATCCTCACCAGGCTTGTCGCTAATCTCCAGCAACCCGTACACCCTTCCCTCATCCACCCCCACGCTCGCCGCTATCTTGGCCAGTCGCCTATACGTCTGATTCCGCGTCTCGTTCACCAGGCTAACGTCGAAAAAGTCGGCTTGCTGCTCAAACAGCTTGTCTGAGAAGTGGTAGAATTTGGTCGAATCGACGCGCTGGACAGCGTATGCGGCTTCGTGGACGAGCGTCGAGGAGGGGTGCCAGGGCTGGATTTGTTGCCGGAAAATGGTGACGAGGCTTGTGCTGTAGGTTGAGAGGAGCGTGGTGCGGAGGGAGGAAGTGAAGAGGGTTTTGTACATTTTGGCGGAGAAGGGGCAGACGTAGTCGAGGTCTGTTGGCGCTGTTGGTTAGTAGGACGGAAGGGGGAGGGAGGAAGGAAGGAAGGGAAGACGGACAGAGTTCGAGGGTGTGGACGGCTTTGGGTTGGATGGAGGAGGCGGCGAGCTTTTGGCCTGCGAATTTTGGTGCGAGCGCCATTGTTGTGGGTGTTGGGGGATTTCCGGTGTAGATGGAAGAAGGGGAAGTTGGGGGAGGAAGAAGGTCAAGGTGGTGAGATATATGGTGGAGAAAGCACGCAATTGTAGGGTAGGGTTCAGATGCTGGGAGCTGCGGGTATGACGACAGTCAGACCGGCCGGAATCGACATGTGAAGATTTGATGCGATTGTGGGAATATCGAACTAGCACGATTATTCTTTGAATGACCAAGAGATCTATGGCAATTATCAACTACCTTGAGAACTAATGAGTGGAACTTTGAGGCATTCCGTCTGTCTGGGACTGCCCGCGTTCTAAAGAGTAGCGTGCCCCTCCCCCGCCATGTCCAACCAAGATGGTCGCGGCAACTCCACACATTCCCGAAACTCAAAGCTTCCATGCAGCACGCCGTCATAGCTCAACTTTCTTGGGACAACCACTGTCTCTGTTTGAGCTTTCAGTCCAAATACCACCTTTGTATTTGATGAATAATGCCTGATCTCAATTCTGCCGACGACGATCTTCTCGCCCGCCTTAATGCGCTCAAGAAGTCCTCGGTCAGCTTGAACGCCAACTACAACGCGTCGATAGCGCCCGCGGAACCTCCCAAACCTACCGACGATCTTGCAGCACGATTCGCGCGTCTGGGCTCCGCGTCGCCGGTGGGCTCTCCACAGCCACTACGAACAGCGTCTACGAACAGTATACGCGCACCAGTTTTGGCACCGGGTGCGTCGAGCTATCTAGGGGCATCTCAGGGTGTAGATGGCTCAAACGTTGAATTCAACGACGAGGACGAAAAGAGCCTGGAAGAGCTGCTGAGCGAATTAAATGGCGCCATTGGGGACAGAAAGGAATGGGATGTATCCAAGGAAGAGGAGCAAGACGTTGGAAAGTTATTGAAAGATATGCGCAAGATATTACCAGAAGTGGTGAACGGTCGTGCGCAAGGGCAAGGCAATCAGGGCAAAACAGAGGGGCTGACGGATTGGGAGAGCATAGAAGTCAACGTCGGTAGTGGAGAAGTCGGTGCAAAACAGGACACTGACGAAGAAGCGGACGAAGGAGGGAAGAAAAAAACCGAAGATGACGAGGCCGACGACATCATCGCAACAGTCATGGCTGAGCTTGAAATAAGCAAGAAATACGATCCTCCCTCCCCTGCATCAGGAGACGACAAGTCAGACTCTGGCGACCTGAGTCTCCCTTCCGCACCCCAGGACCTACCCAACCCCGACACAAAAGCCATAGAAGACGACTTCACCGCCCGTCTAGCCGCCCTCGCCGCACCCTCACCCTCCTCTCAAACAGACGCTCTCGGCCTCCCCTCGGCACCATCCTTCGCTCCCACGAAGAAGCCTCCAGTCTCAACGAACCTGCAAAAGAAGATTGATGAGGAAATCGATACGTGGTGTATCATATGTCAGGATGACGCGACACTCAAGTGTCTGGG
Source organism: Bipolaris gigantea (assembly GCA_030558545.1). NCBI lineage: Eukaryota > Fungi > Ascomycota > Dothideomycetes > Pleosporales > Pleosporaceae > Bipolaris > Bipolaris gigantea. The sequence continues at coordinate 5,444 of JALPSE010000184.1, read as the reverse complement.
TTGTGATAACGATTTATACTGCCAGAATTGCTGGATGGAGGGGCACAAGGGGGAGAGTGCGGGGGTTGAGGAGCGACGGCACAAGGCTGTGTTGTATTCGAGGGAGAAGAAGGAAGCTGCCGTGTAAAGAAGGGGGGGATGGTTGTGGAAGGGCTTTTAGACTTTTGGATTAGGACGCATGCTGCATTCGGGAGTGCGGGGAAGAGGGTGGACGCCCGTTGGATTCTACGGACACGATGACTTGCCTTGCGGCTCAGGCCCTGCGCTCAATCAGAGACACCTCGCTTGATACGGTTCATACCCGCAATGCTGTGGCAGAGCAGCCAGATTGGTGCGGGACAGTACGCAAAGGCCATGTACTCCACCTGTGGACCCCGTGCGGAGCATGCAGAAACAGTGACCCGCTCAGAAAAGACGATTCTTGAATAATCACCATGTCACCCAAGATTGGATCGGAGACTAGGCCTGGGGGACTTTTTCATCCCTGAGCTTGCCTCGCCGGATCAATGACGGGGGGAGAGGCATAAGGCAGTGTAAGAAGAACAGTAGCAGTCAAAACTTGCAACATTTGCGAGTCTGGTATTTTGGAAAGCAGAGACGAGCCATACTACAAAATATTACGTATACACCTCAATCGTTGTGTTTTTCCTCGAAAGCCAACATAGCGCCCATTACTCGTTCATACGTCCACATGGTAACAGCGCTGGCTGGTGCCGCTTTGAGCAGACTGACGGTCAGGCCGCGATACATACCCCGCCTTCCTTCGTGTTTCCAGATATGGGTCAAGGTGCTGACTACACCGGTATATGTAGGTATATTCCGGTGGACATAGCGCTCTCGGGTCGGGCCTTGGACCTGCAGTCGCTTGCGCGTCGTATCGAGCGGGTAGACGGCGGTCTTGGAGAGGATGCTTGCCATGACACCTGCTACAGCATCTGAGCTTCCGAGCGGCAGGTGGATTGGAGAGGCGGCGGCAACTGGCTTCAAACTCTCGTAGCTGGCAAAGAAGAGGCCCATGTACGGGACAATCTGGCTGACACCGGCCCCAAGACCGCGGAAGAAGCCAGTGGGTCCTTCATGCTGCACGATGTGCCTTAGAGAAGCGACGAGGGACGTATATACGCGTTCGGTCCCCTGAGCAGCAAAACGCGTACGGAGTAGATCGAGGGGATATGTGAGTGTCGTCGCGGCAGCACCAGCCGAAGCGCCGCTAACGAAGTTGTTCACCGGACCGGGCAGAGTGTAGGGTGGAGGAATTGCCTCGAGTACATGCGAGACATATGTATAGGCCGAGAACTGGACGCTGCCGTAGGTCAAGTACATGAGCTCGGCAGGTATGTTGCCCTTCCACAGGCCGGTGAGGCCCTCCTCGCGCAGAATCTGCTTGAGGGTGCCCAGCGTCCCCTTGTACACAGGACCCTGGACATGGCGAACGCTGAAGGGGTCGGACAGGGAGTGGACTTGAAGCTGCAGGCGGATCTTGATGACGTCGAGGGGCGCGATCACAAAGCTGCTCACACGTCAGCCATGTCGATGATGATAAGGCCAAAGGATGAGGAATACCGCGAGACCAAGCCTGCGACTGCACCTGCAATCGCCACTTGCCGCTGGGAGCCCTGCGAGATATATTAGCCCCCGCGTCGTTTGCGTCTCCAAACTGCTGAGGCCGATGAAAATGGTACCTCATGCTTCAACTGCGCTACACCCTCAGACATGCGCCCAGTGCGTCAGTCGGCACACGTGCTGGGGTTCGGGCGCGATTGTATGTCCTCAGCAGATCCTCGGTATGTAGGAGGAATGTATGCTGGTGCTGCCGGACAGAGGGTGTGTGATGACCTCGGTCAATGGCGCGTTTGATTCCCACATTCCCTCCAAGCTCGCGCGACAGAAAAGAAGCAGACCCCGCCTTGTTTTGCTGCTACTAGTATTCACCAGCTGCGACCGGCTTACCGACTGACCATGACTTCCAACATCATCTCGAGGCTTCCTTCACATCATCTGAGACTACAAGTAGCCAACGCCTGCAAGACACGCGCTCCAGCTCAAGGACGGAGCTTCCGCCTCCATTCATGCTGGCGATCACCGAATCCCGCCGAGCATGCTGATCCGAGCCCCGCTGCCCATGGCCCCTTCAGGCCAACCAGACCACGGCAACAGCAACAGCAACCACAGCTGCGCCAGGTGGAATGGCCAGAAGAGCAGGGGAACCCAGTGCACAATGTATCAGCAAGTGCTCCGGCAAAAAGCATCTCGGTGAATATCGACGGACAAGCCAGGATCTTTGATGCTGCATTCCTGCGCGATAGTTGTACTTGTGTGCACTGTGTGGACCAATATAGTAACAACAGGCTGTTCCAGACCTCAGACATTCCAGTAGATATAAAAGGCAGCGTCAAGGCGGTTGTAGACGTTCAAAAAGGAGACTCGATTGAAGTGCAATGGGACAGCGACGTCAAAGGGTTTGGCCCGGAGCATCGCACCCGGCACTCCATCAATTGGCTCCGCCGGGCATTCAACACAGAGGCTCAGATAAGCAGCGGCGTACGATACGATGACCGAGTATTCTGGGATGGCAAGGAGATGACAAAGGCTAACAAGTGGCTCGACTACGATGCCTACATGTCTCGAGACGAGACTCTCTTCGAAGCCCTCACCCACCTCCACAGATACGGTCTCCTTTTCATCAACAACGTGCCCCATTCAGAGGAATCCGTTGTCTCTCTCGCTTCGCGTGTGGGAACTCTCAAAGACACTTTCTACGGCCGCACATGGGACGTCCGCTCCAAACCCAAAGCCGAAAACATTGCCTACACCCCCGACTACCTCGGTCTCCACATGGATCTCCTGTACACGTCCAACCCACCGCACCTTCAACTCCTCCACTCACTACGCGCTCGCACTCCAGGCGGTGAATCCTTCTTCTCCGACGCCTTTGCCGCCGCCCACCAACTCCGCGAGCAATCAGTCGACCACTTCAACACGCTGTGCACTTATCCAGTCACATACCACTACCATCACCCGCAAAACCACTATCACCTTACCCGTCCGGTAGTTGAAACATTTTCTCGTCCCGAGGGCACAGAAATCACCAGCAGCACCATCCGCCGCATAAACTGGTCTCCTCCTTTCCAAGCCCCCGCCCAAATGCCCCACGGCAATAGCAATACGCCCTCGCTCCGCGCCTACATTGCGGCCGCTCATGCTTATGAGAAGTTGCTCTCTTCCCCAGACAACTTGTACGAGTACAGGCTGAATGAGGGCGAGTGCGTCATATTCGATAATAGGAGGGTACTGCATGCGCGCAGGGCGTTTGACGCGTCAAAGGGGGAGCGTTGGCTCAAAGGCGCGTATGTGGATAATGATGTTTTCTTCTCCAAGCTGAGGGTGCTGCAGGAGGTGTTTGAGGGGAGGTGGGTTGCCGATGGGGTGGTTAGGGAGGCTGTGGTGTAGAGTGGAGAGCGGGGTGTTGGGAGGAGTTTGGATATGGACTCGTTTATCTAGAGTGAGAGTGAGAGTGAAGTAAAGAATTGTAGATGATTGCATCTAAACACAAGAAAAGTGGCATATATGTCCTGCAGCCCTGGAAGCACACACCCTATCTGTATACAAAGGCATCGGACATTGACAGCGTAGTAAATCCCGGGGGTCGTTCCATGTCACATGTATTTTAAATCTCTATTGTGGAGTGGTTCGTCATGAAGGGTCAATTCAGTAAAATTGCAAAGGCTCCTTGCTGTATCCGAGGCTGTACAGCGTGCTAGAGAGGCTTGAGCAAAGGTCGATATCTCGTCATGTCTGAAGTGCCCCAAATGTCCTTTGGATCAACACAATTGCTCTGCTTTTTCAAAAGTGATTATATGTCTAATACCAAAAAACGATTTCATCATTACATTCGTAGCCTGACCTGTAATATCTAGCGAATATCCTTGGGGCGCGTTAGTATTTTTCAGGTGTGTGTTTGTTGGGTGATCGATCTGTGAGGACGATGTCGGGAATGTAGACGTGCGCTGAGCATAGCTGCTGGAATCACCGCCTTGTCCAAAGGATCAGGTAGACTAACGTTCTTCATTCCTATCTAGCCTCATTGGAAGCTGAGAGTTGGCGGTCGGTAGGTGTCAATGTTACGAGCGCAGGTTGCATTCTGCATAAGACACACCGCACTACAACATGCGCGGAAGAATGGCGCGCATAACGAGCGGTACCCCGGATTCTAAAATTACCGGCACACCATCGCGAACTCAGCCTCTACAGGTGTACATGGGCAAGTTTCGTTCGTTCGATCATCTATAGTACAGTATTTTAACATTTGCTGACGGTGGAGCGCAACCAGGGCTGTGCCGTGCCAACGCAAGCCAAGACCGTCAGCAAACCCTCAGCTCTCCCTCTCATCACCGCCATCTGATCCCGCCTTATGGAGGACCTGACCACATTCCACTGCTGAACAGATCCCGACCCATATGCCAGATGCAGCAATTTCGTGACTGACACAAGCCACGAACATATTTTTGCAAGCTCCAATGTAACGCCCCACAAGCTGTAGCACGACTGAGCCACAGACTTGACCGCGAGTGGAAGATACTTTGTTGACGGAACATCTCATCATGGCTGGTATTGGGCTGAATGCAACACCGTGAGTATTTTTGCGATGACTTCTGAGGTGATGCCGAGCAAGGGCGGTGGCGGCTGCGGCACTACTACTCACCGAGCATGTCTGCGGACAGTTTCAGCCAGGCAGTGTTACAATCACAGCCCGGTTATGAGATGCAATCGATGAAGGGATCAACTGACTATGATATAAATCATGCCGTCCTCGCAACCTAGAAGTCCATCACAGCAACAATAAAAACAGTCACCACAACAGCAACAGCATCTTCCAACCAACACTTCTACAATCTCCTCTTCTGCCTCATACTCCCCAACTTTCAAATCACCGGCACCAACACCCCAAACTACAAAAATGCAGTTCACTACCACCCTCGCCGCTACCACCATCATGGCCCTCACTGCCTCGGCAGCTTCCATCCCCCAGCCCATCCCCCAAGTCACCCTTCGCATCTTCAACGACCAAACTGGCGCCAGCGCCGACACCACCGTCCCTGCCGACGGCACCGTCGTCACCATCCCCGCCCGCTTCACCGGCAGCGCCCTCGACAGCGGCAACGGCAACATCCTGGGCACTTCGGCCCAACTCGTCCAGTTCCAGGACACCACCAGGTGCAAGCTTTCCAACCTCAACATCCCCAGCTGGATCATTGAGCTCGATGGCCGCGCAAAGAACTTTGCTGATTTGGACGGAGATGTCACCAAGCCCGTACCTACTTGGCTCAATGGATTCCAGTTTTCTTGTGTCAGGGCTTAGAGTGTGGGCCGAGTCTAGAACTTGACACACGCCGAGAGAGTAGACGAGTGCATGTGCTTCGGGGGAGAGAGAGAGGGGGGGGGGG
>JALPSE010000183.1:25063-42789 GCA_030558545.1 Bipolaris gigantea | reverse complement strand
TTTGCTCGGTGCTTCTGAGGGATGGGGGCGATGGGAAGGGCGAAGAGGGCGCCTGAAGATGGGGCGGTGAAGTTATGGAGGAGAGGGAGAGAAAGGGAGGTATAAAGGAGTGGTTGAGTTGCTGGAAAATGGGAAGTATCATCAGCACCTACCCAGCTTCTCTACTACTGCAGCAATCAGATACTCGGCTTGATTATCGATTCCCATCTATCCTCCTCATTCCACACAAGCAGCAACCATGCGTCCCAACACCGCCACCACCATTGCCCTCCTCGCCGCCACCGCCTCTGCCGGCGTGGTGCCCTCCATAAAACACGAGCCCATCACCAAGCGCAGTGAAGCAACCTGGGACACCAAAGGCAACATTAAACTCACCTGTCAGTCTCCCCTTTCCCCTCGCATCCCCGACCAACCCGCTCGACAGTCTCCAAAGAAACCGTCCAAGTCGGCACCCTAACCCCCGACGCCATCATGGCCGCCGTCGGCGCCATCTGCCACGAATCAGGCCAGTGCGAAACCAACCCCATCCACCTCCGCGGCACCCTCACCTCCTCCGAGCGCATCGACCCCATCCAAGTAACCCTCGGCCCCGACGGCTCCTACCCAACCTGGATCCGCAACGGGCTCGTCGACATCCTCGCCCTGGCCGCCAAGGAGGTCGCCAGATGCGAGCACGTCACCTACACCAATCGCTGCTTTGCCACCACCGCCATGGCGTACTGTCCGTAGAACCGGTCAAAGGCGACCAACTGCGAGGTGCCCAGGTTTTGGGGCATTAATTACCAGGCGCCGGACGCGCCCAATGCGGCGCCGCCGAATGTGGGCGTCGAGATTGCCGTGGAGAAGGTGGACCAGAGTCGGCTGTGCGAGGAGATCATGGGTGGGCTTGGGGCTGTGGCGGGGGCGGTGAATGGGTATGCAGGCGGGGCGTTTACGCTGCTTGCTTTTGCTTGTGTTTGAGGCAGACGAGGGGAACGGGGAAGGAAAAGGGGTCGGTGGGATGGTTTTGTAAATAGGCCTTGGGACCTGTAGATACTTGGTTCGTTGTACATGGTAAAATTTTTGCATGGACTTGCAGTTGGTTTGGATATATACCGTTGTGCAATGCGTCTGCATCTTCCTCTTCTTCTGCTGCTCAAGCAAGTCATCAGTTGAACACAAAGTCAACACCATCTCTTGAACCCATACGTAATGCCACTTGAATGGAAAAATGGTACTCGCAACATCTATTAGTAGCAGTAGGTAATTAATTAAACGTAGTATGTAACATAAATCATATAGGAAGGGCCTATGCAAAAGACCCACACCTAAGAGCCAAGCCATGCAAGACCCTCTAGTTCCCGGGATATAAGCTAACCTAAACCACACTGCAACGCCATGCTCAGCATGAACCATGAGTGCTCAAAACAAGCGCAAAATGCTTACAAGCGTAGACCGCATAAAGCAATGGTAACGAGAGTCTCCCCTTCTTTCCCCTCCAACTAACGATTATAAAAACGCACTCGACCTGATGACGACGCGTATAGTCCTCCTCCTCTTGATACCCACAGCGCTATCGCCATCATCGCCAGCCAGAGACTCATCATCCGTAATGTCAAAATTCATCTCTTCAGCCCCGCCGGCGGCATCATCGATAGCGTGATTCCCCACCGCATGCGCCAAACTAGCGAATTCATCCGAGTCCAGCTCCACCTCTTCAACTACGTTACCATGTCCACTATTAACAACATCTCTTGGTGCCAAGTCCTCTTCTTCTTCGGCTGGCGGACTTAGCTTCAATAAAGGATACCGGGACCTCCATACTCCCCGCCCCTCAGAGATCCCATCAACTACAAAAAACCCTTCTGACCACTGACGCGACGAAGGTTTGATCGGAGACTGCCAAATTTGCCCTTATCGTTGGCAGATGCTTCGCCCATCTCACCCATGACAAGGCCGATCGAGCTACCTCTCCTGGGACGGCTGTCTCCCGCATCGCTGACAGGGGCTGGCGGGACGCCAAGGACACTGCGGCGGTCGACACGCAGATTTTTCCAGCCTTCGAGTTCACGCTCCAAACGTAAAGTCTTCTCACGTTCTTCGCGAAGTTCACGCTCGGCACGCTTAGCGGCGAGTTGGTTCGTAGAGTCCGAAGACTGTAGCTCATCAATGGTAGCGAGCAGGCTGGAGATCTTGTCACGAGACTTGTTAAGGTCTTCCACAACAGAGGCGTTTTGCTTGTCACGGCGTTCGATCTGTGTTTGCAGGTCCTTGACAGTTCTGTCTACATTACGAACACTGCGCGATTCAGATAGGCGTGTTGCTTCGCTGTCTTCGAGTGCCTTCTCGAGCTAATTGGACTTGTCAGCACTATTCAACACAGATGACGGGGGAAAATAGGAAAACATACCTCTTGGATGCGCCCGTGAAGGAAGCGCACGTCCTTGCCAGCTGATCCACTGTAGCCCTTTGTCTCGAGATCCACCAGGCGAAGTTGAAGGTCTTTGAGGCTCTTCTCCACTGCGGCCTTGTCTTTGTGGAGCTTGACGTTTGCCTCGCGCTCGGCGACAATGTCTTTTTGCAGCTCTTGTGCGAGTGCCTCTGCACGGCGCATCTTCCCAACAGCAGCGGCAGTAATATCTTCTTGTTGAGCAAGGCCAGATTTGAGCTCCAGCAAGTCGCGGTCGTAAGCAGCAGCGTTACGCATAGCCGGAGATTCGGAACGAGAAAGATCATCCAAGGCAGCCGCAGCCTCCTGTAGACGAGCCTCAAGGCGCTTCTTCTCTTCGATGGCAGAATCGCGCTCTGCCGCAAGGTCGTCGACGTTGGTGCGTAGTGTGCGAACCTGTGATAGCAGACTGACAATCTTGGATTGTGCCTCGTTGTGCGCATTAGCAGCTTCGTCGCGTGAGTCGGAAATGGTTTGCAGAGTCATCTCAAGACGGCTCTTCTCCTTTGCCCAGGTCGATGAGTTTAGAACCTCATCGTCCCACTTGTTCCTCAATTCCTCAATCTCTTCGCGCAGACGCCCATTCTCCTCGCGTACTTGAATGATGTTCTCGCGCTCCTGATCGATCTCTTGAGTAAGTGCCTGGAGTTCGGTCTGGTACTTCTTCCTGGTCTGCTCCAGCGAGGTCTCGCTGTCCTCCACATCGTGAGCGTGCTGGCTCCTGTAGTCCTCAAGCTCGTTCTGAAGACGCTTCTTGGCCTGTAGAGCAGCCGCCAGGTCTGTGGATAAGTCTTCGACGCGCTCGTCATATCGCTGAACTGTTCGTTGTAGATCCTCGACCATAGCGTCCATCTCCTTACGCTCAGCCATGATTGTCGCACATGTCTCTTCAGCTTCTTGAGCTTGGGACCTTGCGAACTGTTCGGCACGAGACGCCCTCAAAACTGCAATCTCTGCCTGTTCAAGCTTGTTGAAGTACTCGTCAGCCCTACTCTTGTACATGTTCAAGCTTGACTGTGCATCAACAAGGGTTGACGTCTCGTTGTCCAGTCGGATTTGAAGGTCAGCAAACTCTTGAAGGAGCTGGCTATGGTTGGCGTGCTCCTGCTCTCGCTCACTGGTGATCTCCTGAAGTTCATGGTGAAGCTCGCGAAGCTCCGACTCCAAAGCTACCTTGGCGTCTTTGATGTCATCAAAGGCAGTCTTTGCGTCTGCAAGTTCGTTAATGGCGTTGTGGTGTGCCTGTACAATTGACTTGCGTGATTGTTCTTGTGAATTCAATAGATCGAACAATTGCTCGTGAGACTTTGTCTGGACTTCCTGGTAGGAAAGTTGACCGGAGCGAAGACTGTGCTCCAGCGCGGAGACCTTTGTTGCTGAATCATCCAGCATATCATGCAGACGATAATTCTCACGCTCCAGCTTCTGCACACGTCGGATTGATGGGCTTTCCTCTTGCCGTTCGTTTCGGCTTTGCGAGGATTCGAGCTGAGTTTTAAGGTGTTTGTTTTGCATCTCTGATATCTGCAACTGGTTCTGTACCTGTTCGAGCTCGGCAGCCATGTCCATGCGATTGTTGAATGTGACAGTGTCGATGGTCTTGTCGGAACGCGCAGAGTCGTTTGCATTGATGTGTCGCTGGTTAGTTGGGGTGTTTGTGATTGAAAATGGTCGGCGGTTCTCGCTGTCTTTTCGGTGGTGTGTTGGCGTATGGCGGGCACTGGCTTGGTTGACCTGGCCATTATTCACCTCTTCCAAGAGTGCACGCTTCGAATTAGTATGGCGGGCATCCATTTCGCTGAGCTCGCCCTCGTGCCTCTCGCGAAGTTCTTCGAGTTGAGATTCAGCACGTGAGTACCGCTCTACCGCTACACGCAAAGCCTGGTTGACAGACTCAAGGCGCTCGGCAATATCCACTGTCCTGGCGATCTCGGGCTTTGCGGCTTCGTAGGTGATTGCCACATCAGCTGCTTCTGGGTCAAAGACCTTGCGAAGAAGCATGAGTTGCTTGTGGCATTCTTCCAGCTCGAGGTTCGTGTTGTCGAGGGATGCTTGAACAGCACGCGTGTTGGCCTGGGCTTGAGTACGTAGTTGTCGCTCGGTCTCCAGCTTACGGTTGACCTCGGCGAGTTGAATGTTGACGGTTGATGAGACCTTCTCTACGTTACGACTCGCCTTGTGCTCTCTTGCGATTTCGTGATTCAGATCCTCGAGATCTAGAGAAAGCTTCTCTTTTTGCTTCTCCAAAGACGTAATGGCAACTTGGGCATCCTCGAGTTGACGCATGAGGAGCTTGTTCTCCTCCTCAACCTTGGATTTCTCATGGGTCAATTGGGTAATCTTGAGGCGTTGCGTGTCGCCAATTCGGGAATTGGTTCGGGCAATGTCCAAGTTCTTCTGTTGGAGCTTGTTGAGAAGAGCGCGGTTGTCATTCTCCGATGCTGTCAGCCGTCCTTTGATTGTGACAATCTCGCGTTCAAGGCGCTCTTTTTGCTGGTCGTTCCGCTCTTTGAATGAATCAGAGTCGGCAAGCATCTGGGTCAAATTGTGAACCTGCTCAGCCAGTTCGTCACGCTCCGCCTCCAGTTGGTCGAGCTGCTGGTCCTTGGATTCGATCTCGCATTGTTGAGCAGCCTGTCGTTCCAGAGCTAGCTTTGCCTGTGCGCGCTCTGCCTCAGCATCGGCGTCCAGTTTCTCCTCCTCTAACCTCAGATACTTCTCACGGAGAGTGTGCAGTTCAGTTTGGTACTCTTTTCGCTCCCTTTCGTGAGCTGCCCGCGATTCGGTTGCTCGTCGTAGCACATCTTGCTGAGCATACATCTCCTTCTCAATAGTGATCTTTGACTCGTTCAACGCATCATAATCACGCTTGAGTGTGTCGTATCTGTGCTCGCCAAGCATCTCAACGTCATCACGGGACTGCCTTTCTCGACTGAGCTCCTTTTGTACTGTGAAGAGTTCGCCCTTGAGGGCCTCAATTTGCTCTTGCAAGAGCTTGCGGCTTTCGCTGTACTCAGCGTCCTCGGAAATTTTCTCCTCAAGAAGACGCTTTGCATCCGCAGCCTCGCGCTCCACTTGTTGCTTCTGCGAGCGCATAGCGTCCAGCTCTGCATTCGCGTCACGGAGGCGGCTCTGGAGGCTGTCGTGCTTAGAGGCCAACGTTCGCTTTTCGTTGTCAAACAAGCGGCGGTCGTTTTCGTAGTTTTTCAGGTCAGTCTTTAGGATTGCCAACTCGCTTTCCTTACGCCTGATGAGATCTTCATAGCTCGTGGACGTAGCAGACAGGTCTGAAATCTGTTGGCGAATTTGGCGATTCTCGTCCAATAGTTCTTTAATCTGCCTTTTGCCCGATTGTACTTCTTTCTGTGAAGCTGCCAGCTTGATGTCAAGATCCTGGTCCGTCTTTAAAAGTTTTGCTTCTAGATCCTGAAGCTTTCTCTCCTTCAAAGAAAGATGACTCTGGAGCATCTTCACTTCCTGGCTTAATGATTCTTCCGCCTCAGTCCGTTGTGTCCTGATGGTCTCGAGTTCTCTGATTTGTTCTTCCAACCGAGAACTTTGTTCCTCCAACTCTCGTGCTTCAGTCTCAAGCCTGCTGATGATCTGTCCGGCTTGTTCAAGCTCTCCGCGCAAATGCTCGGCCTCATCTTCAGTTCTCCTCTTGGCATCCATAAGAGCGTCCAGTTGATCCTCAAGTTGGTCTTGGTCCTCGATAGCGCCGGCTAGCTTCTCGGCAAGTTCGGCCTCACGCAATTGAAGGCGCTTGAAGATCTCTTCTTTGTCTAATGCTAGTGCACGCTCACTCTCCAAGGTTTTCTGGATGCGTTGGATGTCCATTTCCGCGCGTCTGCGTTCATCCTCAACCCGCTGTTTTTCGGTGGCCTCTTGCTGCATCCTTGCTTCCAGCTGTTGAATCATTTCGTCGCGCTTTTTGACTTCGGCGGCCTGGCGTGTTGCTCCAAGCATAGGCTTCATGCGGGTGAAGAGCCTCCACCACGGATTAGCCTGCATGTCAAGGTAAACTTGGAAATTGCGCTGGATGATTCGCGTGGCCTCGGCACGATAAAGGCGCTTGTGAGCCTGACGACGTTGGACAAAACCACGGGCAACCGACTGGAAGCGGACCATGATATCTCGGATCAGCGCATCGCGTTGGTCTTCGAGTTCGGCAAGGACTCCAGCCCGGAAAAAGACTTTGGTGATACCTACGCGATACAGTGAACGGTCAAGGTTGAGCTTATCAAGAATCATGCTTGCCGCTACTTGACCCTCAACATAGCCCTTAGGAAGATCCTTGCACAAGACCTCGTATCTTTGACGGAATTCCACAAAAGACAGTCGATTGGGGAAACCAGTACGCGCGATACGGATTCCTTCCAACACACCATTACATCGCAGTTGATCGAGCACCAATGGCGCACTGAATTGTTTCGGCCGCTTCTTGTGGTTCGGCAAGATACAACGCACAAAGTGAGGATGTGTTGAGTGCAGTTGGGTCATCAATGTTGATAGTTGCTCTTTGTGACGTTGGGCTACTGTTCGGAAGAGACCTTTCTTCACACGGCTGCGGGTTCCACCCATGTCATCGTCAGGATCGGCGCAATCTGCGAAGAGATTCGCAACCTGCTTATCCGAAGAGCCTGCCAAAAGGCGCGTGACGTTGTCGTTGATCGGATCTTTGTTCTTTTCTAGCCAGTTTTCTGTCGAGTACTCTACTTCAGCAGCGTAGTGAGTAAGAACAAAACCCTGGGTGAGAAGTGACCGTTTATACTTGGTGCTCTTGCGATCCCACAGAGAGTGCAGCTTCTCTGTAAAGCTTTTGTCCGTGGCCTTGGGCATAACGCAGTCCTCGTCTAAGCAAGAAAATATTCCGATGGGATTTGACAGCTCGATGAGGTCGATAGTAGGTTGGAGATCCCGGCCAAAGTCGATGAACTTCCATTCTATCTGCTCTCGAGCGTATTCTTCCTGTTCCAGGACGAACATGTGGTGATTGAAAAACTGTTGAAGTTTCTCGTTGGTGTAGTTGATGCAAAGCTGTTCGAAGCTATTCTCATCGAAAATTTCGAAACCAGCGATATCAAGAACACCAATGAAGTGCGAATCATCTACACCAGTACCTGTCTGATCCAGCTGACGATTAATGCGGTCAACAAGGTCTCCGAAACCACGCTCGTATATACCTTTGGCAAGTGCGTCAATGGATAGATTGACCTGCTCTGGCGTTTGCACCTTCTCGACCCACTCTCTGCCGGCCTTTACTCGGGGGTGCAGGAGCGCCTTGATGAAATCTTCGACAGAGATGCCGAGTAACTGAGCAACAATCTCGGCTTGTTGCTCAGCTGCAAGGCTCAGGGCCGCTTGATCTGCTCGCCGGCTCTCTTTTATAGCGCGAATATTTCCTAGATGCAGGACTGCCGCAACGGTCTTGAGAATAGTAGATTGCTCCTGGTCACTGAAGCCCATGACGTGGAAGGCTTCGATTAGAGCATTCCACTCCTCTGGATCCGACACACCAGAGATGACGTCGTTTCCGTGTTTGGTGTAGTCAAAGTCTTCGGTATCCTTATTTTCCAGGAAGAATTCTTGTCTCATCTTGCTATCTGCACCGCGCAGCAGCTGATAGAAGACGTGGTAGTTGCGCTCGTTCGAGTTGAGCCGCACCACTCTTGACTTTTCCAAGAGATACCAATCAATGTAGGCGCCTGCGATTTGGCCGGTCCGTGAAAACTCGATTCTGATAAACTTTCCAAAACGAGACGAATTGTTATTTCGCACCGTTTGTGCGTTTCCAAAGGCTTCGAGAATTGGATTGGCACGTAGAATCTGCTCAGACAAGTTTGAGAGCTGACGTCCTCCTGACTTGATATGTGGGGTATCTGAATTGGCGACTGCAGCAAGGTACTGAATGACCTTCTTGGTGTTCTCCGTCTTACCAGCACCAGATTCTCCTCTACCAACGATTAGCTGGTGTTGTTCAAAGAGGCATATTACCTTACGTTACGAGAATACTCTGGTTTGTGCCTTCTTCAATCAAATTCCGAAAGGCATGGTCGGCCATTGCAAAGATATGCGGCTTGGTCTCTTCCCTACTGCGTCCACGGTACATGTTTATGTATTCTCTTGAGTAAATGGGTAGTGAACAGTAGGGGTTGACAGTAACCAAGAACAAGCCGGAGTAAGTCTAGGAAAGGTCAGCATGGTGGCACAATTGGCAAGGCGAGCGGAACGTACGTAGATAAGATCTGCTTGGTAACGCATGTGCAGGTTGTGGATGACCGAGGGCTCGTTGAGATGGGTAAGTTCTGCCATGTCGTCGGCCTTGTCGAATTTGGCGGGATTGACCTTGTCAATGGCATCGGCGTCAACCTCCTGCTGGGTACCATTGTCACATTGCACTAGCATTCTTCCCTCGGGGAGGTTTTCCACGACCCAACCGCGGACAAAGGCCGTAGCTGGATCCCTAAGCCAGACATAGCGCTTGCCGGAAAAGTCGTTCTCGCCCTCCACGATTCCTCCAAGACGCAGGGCGTCGTGTTCTTCTTCGGAGATGAATTGGGGTGCAAAGGTGCCTCCGGGTGTGCTGTTGCGATTTGAGTTTGAGCGGGAACGGGCAGTGTCGCTACGGCCTATGGTGGAGGATGTGAGGTTGGTGAGGGAACGATGGCGTAAATGGCCCATGGCGGCATCTGCTTCGGCAAGCGGTGACGAGATGAGGGCGGAATGTGGGCGGTTCGGGGGGTTCTGGCCGGATGCAGCTATGGATGCATTCCTGGAAAAAGGACTGTTGCGCGAGCTGCGCGCGAACGGGCGGCCATTGGGCGCCGGCGCACTCATGGTGGAGGCGTGGGTGGTGGTATAGCAGCGGGTGCGACAGCGTTATATGCCGGACATTGTATGAAGGCAGAGCAGATGCAAGCGCAGGGAGCAGAAAGCCGAGATGCACACAGTGTAGGACACAGGCAACGCACAGCAACGCACGGGGCCTGCCTCTAGGGAAGTTTGGTCGAGGGCAGAGGTGCAGATGGGCGGTGCATGATGCACTGCAGCCCGTGGTAAACAACCATAACCGCCTGCCTGCCCGCCCCTAGCAACCTGCCACACCCACACCCGACGCCACACGTGCGCCACATGCACACGCGCCACACGCTGTCACTGCCGACAGGACATGGAGTAGCAGTGGAGCGGAAGCACGGACCTGACTCGCGCAGCGTGAAACAGGTCAGTCACGTGCCGGCCTCGGGCCATCGCGAGATATTGATGCTCGCACTCCACTATAGCAGCAAACACACACACATGCATCGCTGCCACGCCCCAGAGACCCGCCCCGACTCACGCTGTCCGTCCACCCAACCCATCTCTCCCCCCATCTGCAATCACCTCCGCCGCCCCATGCGCCGGCGCTACAAGCAGCCGTGCTAAGAGACGCGTAGAGCTCTTGTCTTTCGCTGCTGCTCCACTCAACAACCATGGTCAACAACCATTCACAGCCTTTCTACGGCTTCCCAAATGGCTGTCCGCCCCCGCAGATGCCCCCATCTCAAGGCGCGCCACCAGAAGAGCAGCGCGCCGCTCCTCCGCTCCAGCAGTTGCCCGGCATCAACTTTAACTCGTATGCGCACAACTCCCAGCAGCCCCCGTTCCCGGCGCGTAAGTCACTTTCCTGTCATCAGACCATTTATACGCTGCCTTACTTACACTCTGCGCAGCCTCCTGGCCGCCGCAGCTACCTCCCGACACCAACATATGGTCTCTCTTTCAGAATGGCGCCTTCCCTCCACCCAACCTGCCCCCGCCGCCCTTTCCCACCATGGGCTTTCCTCCGCCGTCGCTTCCTCAGACACCGCAGAATATTCCGCCGCCCACCCATTTCCCCCAGTCACTTCCACAGCGACCTCCATATCCTCCCGCTCTACACCAACCACCCGCGCCTGCGCCTGCGCCTGCGTTCACCACGGCACCTCCACCTGCCAACGAACGTATACAGGTAATCATGGACAGAGACCGCGAGGATGGTGAGCTGAGCGAAGGTGATATGGCATCTCATCTGCCTCCGCCCGTTCACGTCAATGGCGGTCGCCCCCCAACTTCTGCAGTCCAGCATAATGGCCAGAGTAATAAGACTACAGTCAAGCAACAGGAAAACCAACCCACATTGCTGGAAAAACTACAGCAGGATCGCGAGTCAGCAAGGCAATTTATAAAGCTTCTACACAGCAATAACATCCCATACCGTACTCTGGCTGATGAGAAGCTTGATGCCGAACTACTGAGAGGTTTGTATCAGAGTGTGAACCTACCATCTGAACCCGCTCCCATTTTGCCACCCAAGCCAAGCGCCACTACCCCGAGCGCACCGGCTGTCCAGCCAGTAGCCACTCCTCAACAAAAGACTGTACCCACGCTCAAAACAAGCACAATTTCCGCACCCTCGACCAAGGCCGCTGCATCGCCAACCACGCCAGGTGATCGCAAAGATTACATTGCACGTCTCCAGGCTGCAAAGGCAGCGAAACAAGCCGCATCATCCAAGACGACAAGCCCGTCGCAGCAAATAACCCCAGCCAAGCCTAGGACTCCCCAACCAATCTCCACACCTACTACTAAGCCGCCTGTGACTGATGAGCAAAGGGCCCGAAATACTGAATTGATCAAGCAGCGATTAGAGGCAATCAAGGCGCGACAAAAGGCGCCAAATGGGGTCAGCAACAATACAACACAGGCGTCTGTTCCTTCGCAAGAAATCCAACAAGCCCAAGGTACGCAGCCAGCTCCAAGTGCCTTGGCCACACCTACAAATCAAAGCTACACACCTTCCTTTTCGGGGATTCCTGGTCTGTTTATGAACCATACGCCAGTCTCCAACAACACCGCCTCTACTCCATCTCAAACCTCACTCTCTTTGCCTCAGAAGCCACCCACTTCAAAGAATGAAGCACCAGTTTCGCGAGAATCCACTAGTCCCTATACGCGCCCCTTGGGCCAATCTGCCAATGCCCATCAAGAAGATGATTCCATGATAATAGAGGTTAGCGATGATGAATCCAACGGCAGCGACATGGACATCGAAGACGAACCTCCAGTCCCTCCCGGACTTCCGCGCAAACCTGGTATTCCTGTCAGACCAGCTTTCCCTGCAACCCTATCTAACAACGCGCCTGGATCGCAAACTCCTAGCACTCTTGCTCGAGAGAAGGAATTGGTAGACAAAGAGAAACAGCTTGTTGCCATGCGAGAGACACTTAAGAGGAAGCTCGCTGAAAAACGCGAAAGGGATAGATTGGCTTCTGCTGCGACAGTATCTTCGCCCACAACCCAGAAGCCCACCACGCTAGTTTTACCACCTCAAAACAATACTCCGAGTAAAGCCTCATCGAATGTAGGCAGAGACACTGCCCGTTCCCGCCGCGCTGAAATTCAATCTAAATTGCCAACTTTGGACGCAGAGATAGCAAGTAATACGACCAGAATGGCTGAATTGGCCAAGGAATTGGAGCAATTGACGGCGCTTAACAACAAGATCGCAAAAGACAAGGAACAGTTGACAAAAGAATTGGAACTCCTCGGTGTTGATACGGAGGGCATGTCGCATGCGGAGCTCCGCGCCAAGAAAGACGAGATCGAGCGCGAGCAGTCACCAGAACCCAATATCTCGTCTCAAAATGCGGATCATGTCTCTCGGTCCTTGGCAACAGCATCCTCTCTTACTGTACAACCATCTTTGGAGCCCCCGAGTCCAGAGAGCAGCGCTCCTAGTTCACAACCGCCTTCGAGTCTGTCTTTTCAGAAGCATGTCATTCTTCCAGGCCTTGGACAGAGCATAGCTCAAGCTCAGCATCAATCCCAAGCCAGTATGAATCAGACTGACCTACACCAAGGGTCAGAGACGACATTGAATAGAAACGGAGCCGCTCAAACAGCAGAAGATGACTACAGTAGAGTGTCTAGGTCGCAGAGCTCAGTCGTTGCTTCGGATAGGGACATGGGTGAAGATTTCTACAGCCCCGCACCCCCGGCGGAAAAGGGCATTGCTGTTCAACCGACTGCCTCCAACACAGACGTTACCAACACGCCAGCAGTCAGTCAGCCTTCTAGCGCACCTTCTCCGTCAGAAGGAGAAGTCGAAATGTCCGTTTCCGAAGGAGAGGACGGCGAGGAAGAGGAAGAATACGAACCAGAATATGGCCCAGAAGAACATGCAGCCGTAGGGAATGCGTCAACAGAAGAACCTCGTGACTCACAGCCAAACGTTGCACCTTCTGTAACCACATCACACATGTCCGCAGAAGATGAAGAAGCTTACGAACCACCTGAAGCTGATCAAGATATGGCAGATGTTCCAAACGAGATCACCACGTCAGATGGTGTCCCGCAAGTATGCCAGACCGAAGCAGATGATGGTGCCATGGATATTGCCACATCATCTGATGATAGTTCGGATGAATCTGACTCAGATGAAGAGTCTGACTCTGAGTCTGAAGCTGACGAAACTATATCAGGGAATAATTCGGCTCATCAGGACAGCAATGTTGCTGACGATCTAGCGCCTGAGTTGCAACAACAAACAATCTCAGTGGTAGACAATGTACAACCTGTATGTTCCAAATTTCCACACGGAGCTTGACTAAGATGGAACAGGCCCTCATGCTTAGGGAGGAAGAAGAGCCGGCCGTATTCAAACCGTACCAAAGTCCGCTTCGAATGTTCAAGTCGTATCGTTATCACCCGAGTTATTCAAAAGATGTGTCTGGAGGTTTCATGTCCTTGACATTTAGTCACCAGATAGATCCTCAAAAGCCATTGTGCCAATACGAGTCGGCAGGTGGCGCTTGCAATGACCCTGAATGCCCCGATCAGCATTTCAGGGATGCGACTATCACTGGTGCGTTGTCGAAAAAAAGGAGTTTCTGCCATTGATCTTTGCTTTCTCCCCCTCAGTTGTACGCAGACTGACTAGATCGTTTCATACAGGTGACAAGCTGCTTCTCCAGCTCGGAACAGCAAATCCGGGCAAGACGTCCGAGGAGAGACAGAGATGGAATGACGGTCTCCGCAACGTACTTAAGGAGCTGCGTTCGAAGAACGTCAAAGATCCAAACGGTATTGCCGAGGAGATTGCGCGATATCGCCGCGAATTTCTCAACGATGACACGCGTGTTGTCAACTTATGAGAATGGGGGGCACTCTATACTACAATGTGTAGATGGCAACCTCATGTCGCATCTCCCATTAGGGATCTTTCCCAACATGGTAGTTGCGTGCAACCCTTGTCTTCTTCTGACCACTTTTTTTGAATCGCAAACAGCAAGACAGCAAAGAATAGCGTGCGGCCCTTCCTTTGTCTAGTCTTTTCCCTTTCTCGGTCCCGTCCACAGCTATCCATCCCTCCTTCTCTTCCTTGCCCCTACCCTTTTTGAAAACAAAGAACGGTTCAAAAAAGGTATTATCTACGGCCATGTACATATATCGACTCGTCCTCTTTTGTGCATAACGACCATATGGCCGCGCATGTACAGGCTGAGCGGCCCGACTGAATAAGAAGCACATTCAGCTTTTTCTTCCTTTTCTGGGTTGCTAAGGACTGCAAGCATCGATACCCCCCATTCGACACATGTTACTGCTTCTTCTTCTTCTTCGCCTTGCTCTTTGCCAACGGAATACATAATGGTTGGGAGGTTGGGATTTTTATGCCCCTTGGCCATTGTCTTTGGACAAACGAGGGTGCGTATGTGTACATTGACTCCCCATACCATATCTCTCTCCCGGAACTTTTTTTTTTCTCTATTGAGCAAAAAAATGTCTAGCGGTTGGAGAGAATGATATGGTATAACGAGAGATCGGTCCCCTCTCTCCCTCTTTCTCTGCCAGAAAGGAAAGAGATTTGGTCATCTCTATTTCTGCAAAACCACACAATGGGGATTACGGATGTGGAACAGGCGAGTGGCAGATTGTGGTTTGTGGCGATTAGTAAATTTACGTAGAAGAAGAAGAGATAATACATAATAAATGATTTGTCTACTACTACTACTACTACTACTACTACTACTACTACTACTACAACCACAACTACCTACTGTTTTGGCTGGTGTGGCTGATTTGATAAATCTGGTGGAAATTCTGGTACTCGTAACATCATCCGTTGCTACCCGAAGACGGAGTTTTCAAATATCCTAGCACAGCTCCTGCTATGAGTAGCAAAAGTACTTGCGCTTATCAAATCTGACTTGTTTTCACTTGAAACACACATGGAAAGGATCACAATAGGCAACCCAAGACTACAAAATTTTATCAAGACAGAGGGATCAATTCAGCTACAACAGTACAAAAAAAATCACCCCATCTTGACGACTCGATCCCATCCATGCCCCTCCTTCTCAGGCTGTTTGGCGACTACGTCGGCAAGTAAGCTAGCTACTCCATGTTGCAATGAGCTCAGGTGCCCATTTGAATTTCCTATTCGTATGCGTCGTACACAATTCTTAGTTGGAGATACCAATGACACCGCAAGCAGGACGGCCTCCAGCGTTACCAGTCTTCTTGGACTCCTCGTGGCCACCCTTGCCAAGGTCGTCAGTGCCGGCGTGAACGACAATGGTGCGCTATGAAGACGCTGTCAGTATGTTTGTCATGGAGAAGAGTAGCAGAGAAACGTACGCCAATGACGCTCTCGGAGCCAATCAGCTTGATCAGCTTGTCGGTGACGGTTCCCTTAGCATTGCCCTGGCCGTCGGTCTTGAAGTTGCCCAAGTCACCGACGTGGCGCTCCTCGTCGCTGGGGGCACCGTGCGTCTTGTTGTGGGGGTTGACTATTTGTACACATGTCTTAGCATGCAGCACTCGCACACGGGAGCCGCAGGGCACCGCGAAACTCACAGTGGGGTCCGGCAGATGTGCAGCCGTTTGTGTTGTCGCCGAAGGCGTGAATGTGCATGCCACGCTCAGCGTTGGCATCGTGGCCGGTGATGTCCCATGAGATGGTGGTGGGGGAGGACTCGTCGGCCTGCTCAAAGGTGACGGTTCCCTTGATGTTGGAGTCTCCACGGAGGACGGCGACTACGCGTTTTGCGTGTTAGCACAAGGTCTGTTTGCCTGAAGATCTTCGGGCCTATCCACTTAATCCCTCCTCCCTTTTTTTCCACTTGGGATGACAGGGCCATCAGGGTGTTTCGCGTTCACCGAGCTGATTGGAGCAGACAGCGAACCAAGCAGCCGTGAATGGGGAGAACGAGCTCGGGATGGGCTTCTAGAAGGGACAACATGGTCCTCACGATACGAATCTTGCCCAGTTATTCTCCCCTTTCTGGCTTGTCTGATACCGCTAGACATGGTGTCGTTTAAACAACCTGCTCAATCTCACGCACCCAGATGACCCCACCTTGCCACAACAGGGCAAGCCCGTGCGTCTACTGGCAGTAAGACTTACCGGCTTTGACCATTGTGACGGTTATGCGATTGTTATTGATTGGGGAGTTGATGGGTTGGATGTAATCTTTGGAGATTGGGGAACTGGGTGAATAGTGGAAGAGAAGGGGGGGGAAGAGAAGGTAGCTTCTGCTCGGGTAAGCTTTCAATGCGGGGCTCTCTAGTGACGCAACGTCCGCCAGACCCACCAGAGCTGTCGACACAACCAGTAAAGCCGAGCTAGAAGCGTCGAATGATGATAAATCCGCAGTTCCAGCCCCTCTACCTGGGCAAAGGTTATTGACCACCCCGATAAGCAGGGTCTGTATTAGTAGCGCGCTATTATACTTATATAGAATTAGCACTGTAACAGAATAGCTAGACGCTTATTTTATAACTTACTAACGTAACTTACTAATATTTAGATATAGTAGATCTCGTAGTTATACTGATCTTCCAGCCCTCCCTCTCTATAGTTCTATCATTGCTACAGTACACCTATATAAGTAAAAGATATAGTTAATACTACTAATATACTGGCTAAGCCTACTAATGCCGACCTCTACTTATAGAGATGACATAAAACTCTTATGGGGGTGATTAATAACCTTTGCTCTCTACCTGCCTCAGATGCCTCCCTCGACCTTGGTTATGCTGTCATCGGCCAACGCATTCATAGTGTTTCACAAATGCACGTATAGTGTCTTGCAAATCTGTCGGGTTTTCACGCTTCATTTTTTTTTATCTACGTGCCATCCGAACGTCCTATCAAGTCTCAATGCTCGAGCTGGGGGTAGAAAAAAAGCCAATTATATCATAAACTCATCTCTAGGCCGATATCGGACCTGCAACTTACGCCGCCTGGATCTTCTCACGGAGGATATCCTTGAGAGTAACAGCGTCGGCGGCAAATTTCGAGATACCCTCACGGAGCTTCTCGACGGCCATCTGGTCCTCGTTGAAGTAGAAGCGGAACTCAGCCTCGTCGTTGATGTAGCTCTTCTTCTCGATGTCGAGCTTGCCAGCATCCTCGGCAATGAGCTTCTTGGGGACCTCATCCTCCGAGTTGTAGAGCTGCTCGAGCAGGTTGGGCTAGTTTTGTTAGTAGACTGAACAGAGTGCTGTGTTTTGCAGGGCGCTACTCACGGCAATGGTCAGGTAGTCGCAGCCAGCAAGCTCAGTGACTTCGCCAATGCTGCGGAAAGAGGCACCCATAACAATGGTCTTGTAACCGTGCTTCTTGTAGTAGTTGAAGATTTGCTGGACGCTCTTGACACCGGGGTCCTCCTCCTTGGCGTACTCCTTCTTGGTAGCGGCCTTGTACCAGTCGAGGATACGGCCAACGAATGGAGAGATGAGGTAGGCACCGGCCTCAGCGGCAGCAATGGCCTGGACCTGAGAGAACATGAGGGTAAGGTTGCAGTTGATGCCGTGCTTGGACTGCAGGATCTCGGCAGCCTTGATGCCCTCCCATGTTGAGGCGAGCTTGATGAGAACGCGCTCCTTGTCAATACCAGCCTCCTTGTAGAGCTGCACAGAGTCAGCATACCAATGCTTTTTGTGTGATTCTTTCGGATCAAGGGAGGTGGGGGGTTGTGGGGCAAACGTACGTCGATGATGCGGAGGGCCTTGTTTACAGACTGCTCGGTGGAGAAGGAGAAGCGGGCGTCGACCTCTGTTGAGACCTTGCCGGGGACAATCTGGAGGATCTCCTTGCCGAACTGGACAAGGAGGTTGTCGAGTGTGACATCGACCTGGTTCTCAATGTCGGTGCCGTTCTTCTTGCCGTATGCGACAGCGGCGTCAATCAGCTTCGCGTACTCGGGCTTCTTGGAGGCGGCGAGGATGAGCGAAGGGTTGGTCGTCGCATCCTGGGGCTGGTACTTCTTGATGGTGG
>JALPSE010000183.1:0-24938 GCA_030558545.1 Bipolaris gigantea | reverse complement strand
GGGGGGGGGGAAGCACTTACGGTGCCAGCGGCCTTGAGTTGATCGAGAGAGCTAGGCATTGCGATTGTGTGGAGGGGTATGTGTGGGTGAAAGCGGAATTGCTTTTTTTTCCTTGAAACGGAGGAGATCAACGGTCCAAAGGGGATGATGGATGGAGAGAAGAAAGACGGCGGTGGAGCACTTTCATACGTATTAGCGCCCCTCCCGCTCAGGGAGCCCCTCCATGGAAAAACGGCTGCAGCGTCACAAGTGGCAATGCTCGGCCTGCGACCCGGCCACAGGCCATTTCGCCATCCATCAGCATGCCTCAGGTCAACGGCCAGCCACCGGCCGACCACCCTTGACCCGGTGCATCCGCTCTGCTGAAGCCATGGCCAAATGGCCCGGTGCTATCAAACCTCGTTGCCCACGCGCCTGGCCCTCGTACTACCCAATGATCTCATCTTTGCTACATGGCCCGCAATACTAACCAGGGGGTCCTCTCTGATGCGAACGCCAGACTCGTCTTTTGCCTACTTCCGCCGTTTTGCGTTGTACATGGTACTTTGCAGTGTCACGATGCTGGATTCCAGCCTTCTAGCCCTCCGGAGCACTGACGTCCGACTGCCGGCATCTGGCCAAGGATCCATTCTCAATAGCCGGGCCAACAGCCTCATGCTCCATGCTCCATGCTCCATGCTCCATGCAAGCCCGTGCCTGACGACGGGGCAATTCCGCAATGGCCGTGCCGCAAAATTTGCATCTGGCAAGTATTGCTTCCAAGACAGTCATGCTGCTGCTATGGCGGATCAGCAAAAATGGTTGCATTTATAATTTCGTCGTCCCAACCCCCCATCCCTCCTGTCCCAGCCAGCCATACACCTCTTTATACTGCTCCTTCATGTTGCTGACCGTATGTCCCGGGCCACTCGGGCCTGGATCATTCTGTTTCCTCATGGTTAGCATGCTGCATACTACAAAACCAAAAACCGAGGTAGTCAGGACAGTAGTATAACGTACCAGCGCCTCAACCTTTCTAGTCTGCTTCGCGCCAACCTCAAGAATCGTGCCTCCAACCATCTCAGCCTCCTGCAAACACCTCAACATTGCTTCTGCGACTTCTTCAGGTGTCGCCCATGTATCCTTTTCCAGGTCCAGATACGTCATTTTCTCCGGGTGTTCGGTCCACAGTGGTGTTTTGATGACACCGGGTGCCACACCGTTCACTCTGATACCCAACTCAGCTTCCAGCGGAGCCAGCGAGCGAACAAATCCATTCATAGCATGTTTAGCAGCCGCATAGATTGGAGCGTGGAAATTGGGATTCTGCCCTGCTATACTGGAAACGATGACGACGCGCTTGGGGTTCGGCGGTCCTACTTTCTGTACGCCAGGTGGGGGATTCAGGAAGTGCGAAATGGCTAGTTGAGTCGTGCGGATGGGGTGCGTGACGTTGATGTCTAGACTTGCATATCGCCCTCGGTTGGCATCGTCTTTGCTCTTGCCGCCAGGGACGCCGGGTGGGTGCCAGAAGTTGGTCCAGTGGGGATCATAGATCCCGGCTCCTGGGCAGACAATGTCGACTTGACCGAATTCTTGCGCGGCCACGCTGAACATGCGCTCCAGTTGGGGCCAGTCGGCTACATCTGTTTCGAGAAAGACTGCCCGTGGCTTGCCTTCCTCCTTTTCGCTGTAGTCGTCTACGAGCTTCTGTGCTTCGGGTCGGAGTGCAAGGTCGGCGATTAGCACCGAGCAGCCATTCTTGAGCAGTATGGCAGCAAAGCAGAAGTTGATGCCTATGTTTGACTCGAGCTTTAGCAGGGAAATCACATCGAGACAGGCGATTTGCAACATACCAGACCCAGCACCTGTAACGATCGCACTCTTTCCCCGCACATCATACTGTACTCCTGCTATCATGTTTACTCGTCTTCAACTCACAGAGGAACATGCGGCCAAAAACAAGTTTCAAACCAGGCTCACCTGGGAGGATAAAGACCCCAACTTACACGTCAGCATACTCCCATGTACAGATATATACCACACAAAGCCCCCCCTCTCCCCCATCACATCCACACTCCAAGCGTGCATGTCGGAATGCCGCATTGGGTAATTAGTAGGGAGGGGTATCATCGTGGGGTAACGCAGCTCGCACCGAGGTCGGCCGCTTATCACGCGAAGCAAAAGAGGGTGCGCCGATCTGCACCATTCGCACTGCTCACATCCTCCTCCCGCCAACACAACACCTGCTAAACGCGTGTAGGCAACTGTCCCTACACCACCTGTACTTGGCTGTACGGCCTCTTGACGCGACCATCTGGTGTGATGGAAATGCTGCAAGTCGTTGTCTAAATTAGGAAATGCAATGTAATCCCGTCCTACTGTATGGTTGAATAGTGAATGTTTGCATTTGCTAAAGAGAGAGAACGAAGATGTATCCGCCAATCCGAGAATGAACATGCCCCTTCTCTAGGATATCAATATGCAGCGATGAAACCCAAAACCGTAACCACGTTACGCCACACGCGCCGTATGCATTCAGCCTCATGTTTGGACTGTTGGATGTTGAGCAACCACCGTGGTTATCCTAGGCCTTTTGTTGCCCATCATGAACCCCTCTTTGGCACCCTAGCCAGTGAAGGCTCAGGTAATGACGCTGCCCTAATTCCTTTTCCTCAACTCACCACGCGACTGGTCTACTCCGCTGGTTCTCGGTAGGGGTTCACCGTTGCCAGCACCAGAGATGTGACTCAAACGAATCAGCTCCTCCATCATGGCGTCTCTTGTCCTTTTGACCAAATCGTCCACATGCTCAGCAGTCAGTCCTTTTGTCTGTATCGGCGGGAGGACAGTCACGTCGACCACACCGGGCGAAAACCTTTGTTCCTTTACGTTCAGTACGTGCGAGTAGTTTGCGCAGACGACTGGTACAATGGGGACTTGTGCTTGTACTGCGAGATGGAAGGCGCCCTTCTTGAAGGGGAGGAGATCGGGGGTGGAGGCGTAAGAGCGAGTTCCCTCGGGGAAGATGAAGACGGATTGGCGTGTCGACTGCATGGTTTGAGCGGCTGTGTCGAATGCGGCGCGCGCCGTGGTGCGGTTTGCACGGTCGATGAAGACGGTCTTGGACAGCGCCATGAACCAGCCCAGAAGCGGCGTGTATTTGAGTGACTTCTTAGCCGTAACGGATGTATACTTGGGAAACATGCAGCCCAACATGAGAACGTCGAGTTCGCTGCACTAGGCGTTAGCACCCCCTCTGCCACTGTGTCTTCTTCTCTCGCAACCACGGCAAAAACTCACGTCTGATGATTGCCCACAAAGACGGCAGGCCGGTCCTTGAGCGCATCTTCGCCGCTAACACCACCCTCCTTCTTCATGCTGCCCGTGATCCTAAATGTCACACCGGTTCCGTACCACATGCACCACTTGAATGCCCGTCCCACCGACCATTGGATGAGACCGCCATATCCAATGAGGCGCAAGGGCATGGCTACGAGGGTGCCGTACAAGGCACAGAAACCCATGAGGATGAAGGAGCTGGCTGCGAAAGCGTAATACGAGAGCAGCTGCGCAGGCTTCGCAGGCAGGACGAGCGACAGCAGCCGCATGGCCACAATGAGCACGGCCGGCATGGCGAGGTAGAGAAGCCAGCTCATGGCGGAAACTGGCGACGTGGTCGCGAGAGCAGGACGGGCTCGAGGTGAATCGGCGGGGCCCAGGGGGTTTTTTCGTAATGGGCGGTAGTAGTAGCGGTGATGCGCCGAGGTCTCGCGCTGGGCTGGTAGTACTAGTACCACTTTCTCGCTAAGCGTTTGTGGGGTTGCCAGGCCTCAGTTCAGACCTTGCACCACTCAACGCTGCTGTGAAGACATGACAACGTCCGACTGGGGAATCCTACATATAAGCACAGAGTTGACCCCATGTGCCGTTGGGCCTGAGTGTATCACGCGTTCTGCCCACACTCCACGCGCTGCAGGGTTCCTCGGGCTAGCATATGTAGTCATGTGTACATGTGTGTTTTGCATGTGAGAAAGGTCAGGGGAATGACCAACATAGGCTGTATATTCGTTCCACGTTCCTCGTTCCACGTTCTGCATGGGTATCCTTCAAAAACCTGATTCCGAGTGCGCGCCCCTACTTCTCAAGACAATCTCTAGACCCTGGCCGGCCTGTCACACCCCTCCGCTGCCTCAACCAAGCCATTGCTGCTATGCCAAGTGCAGCGACGTCCACAAGGAATATCACGAGCAGCATCCACCGCCATGCCACCATAGTTCGGATTCTGTCCTCTATCTCACCGCGCGTAGACCGGTCCGCAAGAGGGAGATCCCATACAGCCTTGAACCAGGTCTCGGGCGTCCAGCGAAACTCTGGGTAGTTCATCCCGACCGTGTTGACGGCGACAGGCTCGCGGATGTACTGGCCTGTTGTCTGATACGTCACCACGGAGGCAAAGATGAAGCACGACAGGGTAAACAAAACCGCGAGAAAGAGCAAGACAGCGAGTGCAGTAAGGCTCTTTAGGCGCTGCTCATAATCGTCAGTATACTGGATGCCACCTGACAAGGCGCATGGATTGAACCTACCCGTTGAGCATTCCTCATCCTCCATGCTGTGACCATGCCGAAGAGGCCCACTAAGAATCCATATGCCGCCGCACCGTTGCTCTCGTGGCCATGGTCTACCCATAGATTCTTTGGCTCCACGTTCAATTTTGTTTCGTTTCCAGGCCAGTCGACTTGATAGGTATGCACGTTGTGTTTTTGTCGGAGTAGCCACGCAACCATGGAGCTCAGTAGCCCCAGGTTAGTAATGGACAGCGCGGAGAGTAAGAAAGAAATGGCAAAAAGCGACCAGCATCCTGCTGATCGTGTGGTGGTCGACGGCTGTGGCGCAGGCCTCGTACGATGAAGGTATTGTGCAACGCCCATGTCAGTCAAATTCGGCAAGAAGGATCAATGTCGAGTGAAGAAGCAGGAGTAGTAGCGGTTGCCATTTGGCGCTGCAGCACCGTGTTATACATTCCGAGCAAGCACCGTGTGCGGCTGAGTCGTCGTTCCCGACCTGGGTAGTTCCCGACCTGGGTAGGACGTACTTAGGCCTACTGCAAGCTCTCGACACCTTGGGCGTGCCACATATCAACGATTGCCTAACATTAGCAAGAAAAAGCGCCACCATCGGCAAGGATGCTGACTTATCCTGGGGCAGACGACGAGCCACCAGTGGGGTTGCAAGTGTGATGTGCGTGCGCATGCCTGCGCCTTTGGCGGCTTAGCCAGCAACAACTGCAAACCACCCAGGTAAACAGGACATGGTGAGGGTCTCCATGGCTTGTCAGTTGTGTCAGATGTGTAATGGTGTTGGTGTGATGTTTCTTGGCTCGCGCCTAAAACAATGGTGAGATGACGGCGCTCGTCCGTTTCAAAACGTGCCTGTTCGAAGCGAAACTCCCGAGCCGTTACGTTTTGATAAATTCCTGGACCTAGCGCGTGGCACTGCTCACATATTGGGACGCCGGCCGCCCGCCCTTTTGGCGTGAACTGGGGCTGGCGGGTAGACGATGTAGATCGCGTCGCATGTGTTGCGACGTGAGCATTGTCTGGCGGTAGATGATGACTGGCGACGAGAGGCGAGGCTGGGCCAGTTGCACAGGCTCCTCGCCTCCCATGCACTCTCTCACACACTGGTTAGTGTTTGCATGGCATCATCCTCTCTATCGTACCCCAGCAACCACTCAGCATCATCCCGCGTTTTTTAAAGTTTGTCTGCCAGCCGCCGGGCAATGGACCCTTTGCCTCTCGGGCGCTTGATGCGACCCATGTTGCACGTGGGCAGCGGCTACTGGCCGGAACCCGCACGGTGTACCGCCTAAGCAGCCCGTGCCGAAGAGCATAGTGATCCATGCTTAACCATTACTTGGTCATTCGCCAGCGGCCTGGGTTGCTTGGCCAGTCGTGCATCCTCCAATCAAGTGGCGGCGATGGTGAAGACTAAATCGACGACCACTGTGCAGTTACTCACATGCGACTGTCTGCAGCCTCAGCCAATATTACACAATCAATGCAGGGTCCGCGCCGAACATCCAGTTCAAGCACATTCGTTCATCGCATTGCAACACCCAACCCTGTTTCAACGTCAAGGCCACGTTAAACACTACTTTGGCCCCAGGTTCGCAAGAATCCGGAATACGTCACTTGGCTTCACCCAATATTATGCTCGATCGAGCGGATCAGAAAGCCTGCCTTTTGTGGCATACTACGTCTACAGGGCTTCCGTATCATGTACATTTCTGATTCCTGCAACCCTTCTCGCTTGCATAGCCACGTTACATTCTCGCAGTGCTCGTCCGATCGCAGGTGAAGGAGGTAACGCCGATGCCCTTTAGGACAATCCAGGCAAACGTCTCGTCAACGCGACCATGTTTCAAGCGCAAACAAGACCGTGATCCATGTGCGAACGTAGGATAGGCCTTCAATAACAATGCATTGAGGCTTACGGCTCTGTGCACACCCCCATTACTAGAAGCAAACGCAATTCTAGGTTAATACCCAATCTCGACCTCCAGCAATACATTCCTGGCTCTGTAGATACACAACTTGCAGTGCAGCCTCGAACAACCAAAACGGCCATCTTCCTCTATGCATGTAATGCACCGCCAGATTCAGATCGTGCTTAAAACAAGGCTACATACATGATTCCCTCACCTAAAAAGAAAGTGCTATAGCACTTTGACGACCAAGCGAAAAAGAGAGAGACCTGCGAAACAAGACAGGTCGGCTTCCCAACTCAGAACGAACAACTACTAAAATCTCCAAGTTATTCGACCGAATTTCAGCCCCCGACCCACCGGGAGACGTCTAGCAACGTTGTTTCTGACTAACGAACTGAAGATCCCCCCCTTCCTACCCCACCTCGATCGAGCTGCCACCCTGTTCTCCCGACCCCGCTGCAAGACTAGTTCATCCCGTCCAAACACGTTGCACAACTCAGGCTGGAAAGAGAAAAAACAAAAACAAAAGTCAAGACGAAGAGATGCTTTGAAGGATGCAATTGCCAGGTTCCCTCTCCGCCATCTAATAGCAACTCGGTGTGTTATACACGTATTCATTCGTCCTGACGTACTGCACAGCAGTGAACAGATACATCGGCATGATCATCATCATGATCCACGCCCCAAAGACGTCATCAAAAGAAAAAGTAGAAACCCCCCCCTCCTCCAGTCAAAACCTTCCCACCAAAAACTGTCCCAGATGGGAGCCTTCATCGAAATTGAGTATTTACAAATAAAGTTGAAAAAAAAACGAGCGTAAGTTTCTCTCTCTCTTTCTCTCTCTATATATGCACGTATTCAAGAAAAAAAACGTGTACATCAACCATATCTCGTATACCTCCCCGTCTCCCTTTCCATCCCCAATCATCCCCTCAAAATTTACAACACCATCACGACCGCTCCCAAAACAACGCCAACAAGACCACCAGCACTGACAACCTTATTCGCCGCACCCGTGAACTCCGGCGGCGCAGCCGCCGTCCCCGTGCCGTTGGTCTGAGGCAGCGGGATCGCACCCGTGGGGGCAGTTGGCATGGGTATACCCGGAGCGGATCTAGTATCAATCGCGAGGCCAACAGACGAAGAGCTGAGGATAGAAGACAACATGCTCTTCGCGCTCTCAATGGGTACGGCGTTGAAAGTCGAGGTGATGGTAGCTGGAGGCGCGGTGGTAGCAGGAGGGGAAGAGGCGTCGGGAGAGGAAGAGGCGCCGGGAGGAGGTGCGGTGACGGTCACGTATGCAGTTCCGCAGTCGCATGGCTCTTCTTGGTCTGCTCCACTGCCCGAGCCTGCCTCGCCACTCGCAGCGGGGGCGTCGACGCCGGCTTCGAGGGGAGGCTGAGTGCCGTTTACCGACTTGCTGATGGGGTTAGAATTGATGGGGGCGCCGTCTTTGTTGCCGGCGTCGAGGACCTTGATGGATTGGAAGCTGCCGGTTTTGTCGGTCCATTCGTATTCTAGGCCAGGGGAGTAGTTGATGACTTTTACGCTCTTGACCGTCATGGTGAAGGGCGCGTTCTCGTAGGTTACGTTGCCGCCGGCCCATTGGCGGGTTCCTTCGTCTTTGGAGTCGCCGCCGGGCCAGTTGCCGAGGCGGACGTTGCAGGGGGTTTGGGGGAAGTTTTTGCCGCCGTTTGCATCGGCGAAGTTGAGGGTGCGCATGGGCTTGTCGTCGATGATCCAGGTTAGGGCTGATGAGGTCCAGTTTAGGGCGTATTTGTGGAACTCTTTTTGGTTGTTGGCCACGTCGGCTTCGATCATGCGGTCGTAAGTTGTTGTGTTACCCTGGTGGTTTTGTCAGTTCTTTTCTTCTTCTTCTTCTTCTTCTGCAACATGCATAGTCTCAGTTGCATTTCGTTGGGAGAAATTTACCTTGCCAAAGTAGTTCATCTGCACACGGCTGTCGACGCCTCCAATCCATTCCCAGTCGACCTCATCCAGGTTGTCGGACTGGAGAACGATAGATGAAACGATGCCGGTACCGGGAGCGGCCTTCATGACAACCTCGACGTAACCAAAATGGAAATAGCCCTCAGAGCCAATAGTGGGCGCATCGCCCTTCTTGGCCACGGTAAACTCGGCCCCCTCGGGTCCATAGGTGAGGTCACCTGCAGTCTGCTTCCAACCCTTGATAGCATCCTTGCCAGCAGTGAAGTCCGTCTGCCAGGTCTGAGGCATGGCGGGGTCATTGGCGCAAGTCTTTTCCATAGGGTTGCAATCCGTAAAGGTTTGAGCATAGGCCAAAGCGGCCAACACGCTCGCGGTGGAGTAAGTTGAGAAACGCATTTCTGATATAGATGGAGATTCGGAATATAGAGGTTTCGGTAAGGAAGGTGAGCGTTTGGGTTCGCAGCGTACGTGATCTTCACAGAAGAATCACTTGAAAAGCAAGAAATGAGAGTTTGAGCAAGGTCGCCCTGCGTCCAAAGGAAAGCGGTTGAAGAGAATGTGTGGATGACCAAAAAGAACGGATTGAAGAATGGCGCACGAAGGAAAGACAGGGCAAGGGAGTTGTAAGAAGGACAAACAGCAGGAAGGAGGATCCGACCATAAAAGTCGCGAGATTGTACACGACGCAGTCCCCTTGCCCAGGCATTAGTCGTCAGCCAGTCAGGCCATGCAGCCACTGGCATCCATTCATGCAGTCTCCCGATTCATCGCTGTGTAGATCTGAGTGGCCAGGCGTGGCCCTGAGCCGCACTCCTGATGTGTTTCACGAGCCGTGGGGTGGATACTAGGCTGTGTCAGAAGTGCCAACCACCCGCCGCAATCGCAGCGGCATCTCCGGCTCAGCCTATCGGATGTCGGATGTACCTGGCTAACGCTTCCGCCTCTAAGCCTCCTTACTCCTTTCCGCAACCAGTCTTTCGTTCTCTGGCATAACTATACGCGTGCGACCAACGGAGTGGCAAGCGATGTGGCTGTGCTGTGGAGATTGGGGGGCGAGCGGCCACGGAAGCTGAACCGGATTTTCCAGCCTTCCTTCGAGAATGTGCGTCTGCGTCTAGTATAATGCTACGCCGTAGATGCATCCCGTCTGACTGCGTGCACAACAGGCACAAACTGTGCGACAGTTGCTCCTCCGAGTGTCATGCTAAGCGACGCGCATTTGGTCTCCCGTTCGTGCGCCATCATCTTGGTTATGAGGTCATACCTCCCTACCCCTCTGAATGCGGGATGCAGTGATCAGCTACCCTGAAGATCGCTTCTTTTCTTGTAAGGGAGGATTTTCGGATAGGCAGCCCTAGCGCTTGGGTATTGGCTGTTGCGCTGCCAAAAGAGCCGCCCGCCGTTGCCAAGATGTGTGGCTATGTTAGTCTGCTGATGGCGCCCTGGACCAGTGTAGAGTACGCGTATAAGCCTGTTTCCATAGTGAGGTCAGGGGTTTGCAAAGGTTGTCTGAACTAGCCATCTTACTGTGAAGAGGCTGGTGTGGTGTGCTCGACACACGAAAGTTGCCCAAGTATATGTGCGACCGCATGGAGCTAGCGCATTACCACATGGAGCATCTGACGGCTTTAAATGCCATGCTCGCCCTGGCTTACTTGCAGCATCGCGCAGCCGTTGCGAGATTAAATTAGACGATGCGTAATCAGACCCCACAAGGCTCTGTTTAGCAAGAGAATACCTACAATAATAGATGCTTGGGTGCCACATTCTTGGCCCATCGGTGTACGACTGCCATCACCCAATCATCACGCAATGTGCATGATTACACCCTTCTCTCACGGCTTTGTACTTACCCGAGATGGAACAGTATATTTGTCTCCGCCTCTTGTTACTTGCTACAGCCTCTAGAGCCAGAGCAGTCATTGGTCGTGCAAATAGCTACGAGCCTCTCTTCCCACTCGCCGTATAGCCAGTACATATGTAGTACAAACAACCATGGACCCGGGACATCAGCATATCCAGTTTGGCGGGTGCCTTATGCAAAACCTTTGCTATCGTGTGTTTCCGTAATTTCTCTTTGCGCTTCTGTTTCATATCACGTGGTTCGTATCATTGTTGCAGATGGCGTCGCCACTTGTCGCACCGCGGATGATACGCTTGGTTTCATCTGCCGATGTACTGACAGCACTGGATTCGATGTTTACCTGACTGGCTCTGTGCAACCAACAATGGCGCATGTCTCGTCGGAGCCTTGAGAACTCAGCAAGGCTTCCTGGTACGCATAGTCATGTGGCAACGTTGTGCGAACCAAAGTACTTGATTGATTGTGGCGCCGACCGCTTTAGCCCCGCGGCCACCCCGCTATTCTGCCGACAACAATTCTTGCTAGTGACGCAGGGCTGCGAATTAATTTCTGTACACACTCACACACACATACACTTCTGTGAAATTTTCAGCCATGGCTACCATAAACGGGGTCGAGTTACCAGAACAACAAGCGCAACCAGTCCACGACGCAGACGAGCATCATGCGGACGAGCAAAACGAAGATGACGATATTGACGACTTGTTCGACGATGACGACGAGATTGTGCCAGAGTTAATTTCAGGCGACCATGGCGACTTTACAAAGGCCTACAACCGCCAGCGAAAATTGAACGATGCCAGCATACCAGACGACCACAAGCCCAAGACGAACCCTCAGAAGCCGTCGGCAAATACAAACGCTTCCATCGACGATCAGGTTGCCTCACTTGCGAAGCATGCAAGCAAAATCCGGCTTACGGGGCGAATGACGGGCGCATCTGGTGGTAATGCAAGGGACAAGGACAAGGCAGATCGCGCCACGACAGAGCAGGTGTTGGATCGAAGGACGCAAATGATCCTGTTGCAACTGATCAACCGCGGCGTCATCTCCGAACTTCATGGTGTCATTTCCACCGGCAAAGAAGCAAACGTCTACCATGCCATGTCAGAGCCGTCGGAACAAGGCGCATCTCCCGTCCATCGCGCTGTAAAGGTCTACAAGACCTCCATTCTTGTCTTCAAAGATCGTGCAAAGTATGTCGAGGGCGAGTTCAGGTTCAGACAAGGATACAACAAGAGCAACAACCGCGCCATGGTGAGAATGTGGGCGGACAAGGAGCGCAGGAACTTGGCCAGAATACATGATGCAGGTATCCCCTCACCTGAGGCCTATGCTCTGCGGAACCATGTTCTGGTAATGGGCTTTGTCGGCGACCGAAAGGGCAAAGCGGCACCGCGACTCAAGGACGTACGCTTTGAGGGTTTGACTGCCGAAGAGGAGGATGCGAAGTGGGCAAGCCTATATGCTCAGATGATGGCCTATGTCCGGATACTCTACCAGACATGCCGCCTTGTCCACGCCGATCTGAGCGAGTACAACATCTTGTACCATGAGGGTAAGCAGTGGATGATCGACGTATCACAGGCCGTTGAGCACGATCACCCACGCTCTCTCGAGTTCTTGCGCATGGACCTGAAGAACCTATCTGATTTCTTCCGGTCACGCAACGTAGAGACTCTCAGCGAGCGCAAAGCCTATGCATTTGTTACTGGTGCATCAGGCGCAAAGGAGATGAAGGACTTGTCACAGATTGAGGACACGATCCGCGAACTGCTAAACACACGACCTCTGACCGAGGAAGAAAAGAAAAGAGAGGACGAAGATGATGAGGTTTTCCGCAACCAGTATATCCCACAGACCCTCGACCAGGTCTACGATATTGAACGTGATGCTGAGCTGGTCCACGCCGGCGCCGGCTCGGATTTGCCGTACCAGGCTCTTCTGGCCGACAAGGTTGTCAACAACACGTCTGGTGGGTCGCATACGGATGCCGAGACAGACGATGGAAGCTCAGACACGTCCGAGGTTGATCAGAGTATCTTTGAAAAGGGCCCCAGTCGTGGCAAGAAGCACCTTGACCACGATGAAAAGGTAGCGCATAAGAAAGCCATCAAAGAAGAGAAGCGTGAGAAGCGGAAAGAAAAAATGCCAAAGCACATGAAGAAGAAACTCGTTAGCTCAGGCAGCAGGAAGAAGTGAGTTTCAATAGCTTGGCAAAAGGGGGGCTTTGGTGTTGTATTTTGGCGCACTTTCACGTTTGCAAATGCTGCATACCAAAAAGAGACTGTCTAGCTTCGTAAGCCGTACAGTTCACCATGCCCGCATTTCCCTCCAGACGCCGGGTCTCCTCTACAACATGTTCTTCCTCCACGCCCGCGTGCCCAGTCTTTCAATCTCTGGCACTTCCACCGGCCCGCGAACGTCATTGTCCTCCAACGCCTCCACCACTGCTTCACCGACAAGATCGGCTTTTAGAGGCTTTATGCCCCCCGCGCCCATCAACCACGTCAACCGGCCTCCGACTGCGCTGTTGATCATGCTCGCAACGCCACCAGCTGCCGCAATGGGAAGCGTAAAAGTCCGACTGCTATCGTACATGAAGGGCGCCCGAATGAAAATCGATCGCATAGTGGGAAATGTTGTAGAAATCAGAGACTCGGCCTCGCGTTTTGTAGTGATGTAGCGTGCTGGCAGAATCGGTGTACCAGCGGCGGCAGAAATGTAGACGAAATTCGGTACCTTTCGCGTCGATGCTTCTTGCGCTAGGGAAACAGCTGTTATTTTTGCCATCTAGTTAGTTTCTCACATATACCACATAAAACAAAGTATTGCAGACTTCAGAAAGCCCAAGAGCCTTACCTGTATCTCTGTTCATGACCTCATACGTCAACTGCCCATCCTTCTCCTGCGGCTCCAACTTCTCGCCCTGTTTCCGCGCCAGCGGATTCTGCGTGCCAGCTTTCGTGCGACTGAATGCTCGTTGCAGCCCTTTTATCGGACTCTCGCGGCCGCTGATGACGCCCTTGTAGTCGGCCTCGAGCAGGATGCCCATGCTGTGTATGACGGCGTCTGCGCCTTCGAGGTGCTGCGTGTACGATGCTGGGTCGAGGATGTCGCCTTTTTGCCACGAGACGTGTTGGGCCCACTCCGGAGGGTTGGGAGAGGAGGAGACGGAGGACCAGTGGGGGGTGCCGGAGCGGCTGGGAAGGGTTAGGGATATGTGGAAGGTGGTGGGGAGGGTGGAGGAGAAGAATTACGATATCGAGGTTACGGACCAGCCCCTGTGGGCGGCGGCTTTACATATTCGGCTTCCTGCGGGGACTTGTTAGCCTACGGTTGGACGGCGTTGTTGTATGCTTGGTGCGAAATAAAGAATTGGGGATGCTGGTCAGTTGCGCACCTAGGAACCCGTTACCACCACAAACGACGAGCTTTCTTTTTGCTGCTGCTGCTGCGGAGGCCATTGGTGCGACTGTAGTTCACGCCGAATTACGCGGGTTCCGGAGCTATAGACAATTGGTGGTTGGTGAAGAGTAGCTTTGTGTTGTGGAAGTCTGCAAGTGCTTGTGTTTGTGGTGGAGATGCATGATCGGAAGCTTCTAGTGCTGATGTCACTCGGGTTCGCGTGAGTCGCGTAGGGCTGAGCAGGGGTGTGCGGAGGTGCTTGGGACCTCCGCGACTTGCGGATTAACGCGTCTCCGTTGGTACTCTTTCCGTACGTAAGGACTAAAACAGTTCCTTATCCATGTCGACTTGTTTAGTTGGGTGGCCTAGTTTGGAAGGACATAATGGTCATTGCGTTTTATCATGGTCCTTCACGTACCATAATTCGTGTCGTCATGATCTTGTGATGCTAGTGCCAAAAGCACCCTTGCTAAGAGCTTCCAGCGCATTCAGTACTCTAAATAACTTCTCTACTTTTTATATACTATATCATATCTACTGTCGTACTTCCGCTCGTAACGGAAAAATGATGGCACTACGCAACTTGTTCAAAAACGATCTCGTCCTCGTCAGCACAAATCTCGCAGTGGTGGCTGGTGTCGCGACACTGCTAGGTAACACAGCACTTCATATATGAATCCCGGGCCTGGTGTTCGAATACTAAAATAGTGTCCTAGGATCGAGAGTTGAAAAGAAATTAGACCGTATGGAGGAAGAGCAAGAAGCCAGGCTGGACGAGATTGAGGGGACGATACGTGGGCATGTTGGACTGATTGAGGATTCGCTGGATCGAATTGAAGGAAAGCCAAACGCTGGAAAACAAGACAGGCTGTATAATCAGAGGACGAGAGATATAAAAGGAGGTGAAGGCAGAAAGTGAGATCGCCGGCACGTCCGAGGGACCCGTTGTTTTGCGCAACGATGTATTGCTTTCTTCTTCAGCATGATCTCTATTTTCAGTATCTCTTTTCTGTAAATTGTGAGCGATGATATCTCAGCCGTTTGGACGACACTAATGACTGACTACGTGATACACGCGCAAATCATACTGCAGCGGGAATTCGCCAGTGATTGTCTACGTAACTATCAATTTATTTGTAGATTGCTTGAATAGAGCAGATTCAATAGTGCACCTCCGTCATTCCAGGTTCACTTGCCAAGAACACAGTTTTCTCTCAAGTCTCCTTTGGTCTCCTCCTGATCATGAGCGGCTTATCTCTTGGTTCCATCACAACATTTCCAAATTCAACCATCTGGTATCTAGCCTCTATGCCCGTGGCATCTCCTGGCATTTTGATGTCGTAGTTCGCAATCAGCCTGGCAAGGGTGATCTTGAGCAGGTTATGCGCATAGAATCTACCAGGGCAGACATGGTTGTCATAACCCCATCTGAACTCAGTTTCATTTGCAATCAACCATCGGTGCTGGGGTTTATCCTTTTTTGCGCTCATTTCGCGTAGTTTGTAGTGTCGGAATCCATCAAAAGTTTCAAACTCACGATCTGTGACGAGTGGGTTTGCAATAACGATAGCTACGCCTGGGGGTAAGTACTGTCCATTGGAGAGAAAGCCAGAAAGGGCCAGCCCGGTCACTGTGGAGTCTGTAGCATCAGGCTCCATATTTAAAATCAGCAGGCACACAGAAACTCACCATCAGCGACAAACTCTATGAAAGGCTACAAGACTTTGCTAGAGAACGTGGGGTGGCTCCATTTGTTGTCCTCCTCGCTGTTTTCAGAGCCGCGCACTACCGCCTGACTCACCAGGATGACGCAACCATTGGAGTCCCCAATGCAAACCGAAGCCGCTGGGAGGTTGGAGACTTGATTGGATCTTTTGTTAATATTCAATGGCTCCAAATCAAGCTTCAGGATGAAACCTTTGAAGAACTGGTGCAACAGGTCTACACGACAGTAATAGACTCGCTTGCTAAACAGGATGTACCATTTGAGAGTATCGTTGCTGCATTGCAAGGAGACCGAGACATTTCCCGCAACCCTCTTGTCCAGGTCGCATTCGCTGTTCACTCACAGTAAGACATAGGGAAGCTCTCGTTCAATGGTGTCGAAACAGAAGTCATAGAGGGCTTGGCTACCTCCCGTTTTGACCTCGAATTCCATTTCTTCCAAGAACAGAATAGTCTGCAAGGCTATATATACTTCTCAGAGGAGTTCTTTGCTCCTGAGAGTATACAATCGCTAGCGTTCATCTTTACAAACATCCTTGACAACTGTCTCGCCAAGCCAGAAACGTAGATTGCGGTAGTGCCACTCATGACCGACCAAGCTCATATTCAGCTCGACCAGATAGGGCCCCTCGGCATGAATGAAACGGCATATTCCCGAGACTCAAGCATTATCGACGTCTTCCGCCAACAAGTCGCTATGCAACCATCCAGAATTGCTGTTAAGAATGCATTGGCAGAGCTAACATACGCCGAGCTAGACGCACGATCAGAGAAGCTTGCAAAATACCTGGCGACGAAAGCTTTTGCCCCTGAAACGGCGGTTGGTGTTCTGGCACATCGAGGTTGTCAAGCAACTGTTGCTTTCTTCGGCATTCTCAAAGCCGGATTAGCCTACCTGCCATTCGATTCAAAAGCACCGGAAAAGCGAATGGAATCGATCCTGTCAACCATCGAAGGAAAAAAGCTGGTCTTGATCGGCCCGAACATCCGGTTGCCAGGTGCAGGACTCAAGGATGTTGAGTTTGCCCACATTGTCGACATCTTGAATGCAGATGATAATGCCGAGTTCATAAGAAGCGACCTTGATCCTGCTCTCAAACCCGGTCCTTCTAGCCTTGCTTATATTCTATTTACGTCCGGCTCTACTGGTCAACCTAAAGGAGTCATGGTCGAACATTGTGGCATAGTTCGCTTGGCACAACACAGCCAGATGGAGCACTTCAGATCATCCGAGGCCACCGCTCATATGGCAAATCTTGCTTTTGATGGGTCTTCCTGGGAGATTTATACCTGTCTTCTCAACGGAGGAACTCTGGCTTGTATTGATGCGACAACCGTACTGGACCAGGATGCCCTATTGCGCGCCTTCAGGGAATTCAAGATCCGGATCGCTTTCATCACACCTGCTTTGCTGAAATACATCCTAGCTGAATCCCCAGATACAATTGGCCAGCTGGATACCCTCCTTGTAGCAGGGGATAGAGCCGACGTAGACGATTTCTTTGTCGCACGGAACCTTGTGACAAACAAGGTCGTCAACGCTTATGGCCCTACTGAGAACTCAGTCATGAGCACACTGTACATGCTCTCTGAGGATGAGAATTGTGTCAATGGTGTACCTATTGGACGATCTATCAGTAACTCTGGAGCATACGTCATGGATTCAGAACAGAACCTTGTACCACTTGTTGTTGTTGGGGAACTTGTTGTTACGGGAGATGGTGTTGCCAGAGGATATACCGATCCAAATCGCAATGTAGACCGTTTCGTGACTGTTACGGTCGGAAACCAAACAGTGCGAGCTTACCGTACAGGGGATTATGTTCGCCAGCGACCCATAGATGGGGAAATGGAGTTCTTCGGTCGCATCGATGGCTCTGACATTGACAAGGCGGAGATGAAGGAGTGGCTGAACGAAACTATCAATGCAATTCACACCAAAGCCGGTGGACGATTAGGAAACGTACTTGAAATTGGATCAGGATCCGGTATGATCCTCTTCAATCTCGGAAATACCCTGGAACATTATACCGGATTTGAGCCTTCAAGAAAGGCAGTCGACTTCATTATGGAGACGGCCAGGTCTATCCCTCACTTGCCAACAAAGTGGAAATGTACAAGGCTACAGCCGCTGACATCAGTCAAGTAGATTCGCCACTCCGGGCTGACACAGTGATTCTGAACTCGGTTGTCTAGTACTTTCCCAGCCAGGAGTACCTCTTTAACGTGATTCGAGATCTACTTTAGGTTACAGGGGTCAAGACATTGTTCTTTGGCGATATCCGCTCCCATGCTCTGCGCCGAGAATTCTTTGCAGCCAGAGCCCTCTTTATGGCAGGTGAACGGGCTAGCAAAGAGGAGCTTCGACGTATGATGGAGGATATGGAACAAATTGAGCGGGAGTTGCTAGTTGATCCGGGCTTTTTTACTTCACTGGCACGTCGTCTTCCCGGTTTGGTCCAGCATGTGGAGATTGAGCCCAAGCGAATGAAGGCGACAAACGAGCTGAGCTCCTACCGCTACACAGCAGTGGTTTACTCCCGGTCCTGGATTCCGCCGTTCGGAGCGCTTCGAACTATCCCGAACAATGAATGGATCGATTTCAAAGAACAGAACCTGGACCGTGGATCTCTTTTGCAGTGGATAAAGGATGTTCCAAGTACAATTCCGATAGCTATAAGCAACATACCCTGCAGCAAGACAATCTTTGAAATCTCCTTCTAAGCTCTTTGGAAGACGAGAAAGCCAAAAAGCCAGTCCACATGGACTGGTCTGCTCTGATTAACCAAGAATTCAAGCGAATGTCCACTCTTTCTGCCGTTGATCTGCACGATATGGCCAAAGAAGTAGGCTATGAGTTGCAGATTAGCTGGAATAGACAATATTCACAGCAGGGTGGCCTGGATGCTATCTTCTACCCTGTTCAAATCAATGGCGATATCAAAAAGTCTGGATTGATGTTTTCATTCCCAACGGATCACACGGACCGGCCACAGCAAACCCTGAGCAATAAGCCAATGCAGCAGCAACTCATCAAAGAAGTCCAACAGCAGCTGGATGAGCTTGTAATACTTCAACTACCTTCATACATGGTTCCACAATCCATTCAAGTTTTGGATAGACTTCCAATAAACCAGAATGGTAAGGTAGATCGAAAGGCCCTTGCACAAAGAACAAAACGAGTGTTGTGGTTGGTCAAGACGTCCAACAACGAGAACTCAGCCCGGCAGAACTCAAGGTGCAGAAGATACTGGCGCGAGTACTTGGAATTGATGCCAGTCGTATTGGATTGGAAGACAGCTTCTTCCAGCTAGGTGGAGACTCAATTGCAGCGATGAAGATAGTGGCAGCAGCTCGAGAAGAGGACATCCAACTCACAGTTGCGAACATCTTCCAGCACCCCAAGCTCGTCAACCTGGCGACTGTCGCTCAGTTCTCACAAGTTGTAACTGAGGAGAAGCCGACTCAACCATTCTCTTTCCTCTCGCCAACCGAAAAGGAGCATCTTCTCCAGGCTATACCTGCGAATACCTCCAAAGTGGACAGAGACGACATTGTCGATATCCTCCCAACGACATAGATGCAGAATCTGTTCATCTCCCGGGGTGTCAACACTCTACCCCTAGCCTTCAACTATGTCTTCCTCGATTTGGGGATACATGTTGACGTTTCTCGCCTCAGGCGCAGTATCCCGGGTCTTGTCAAACACTTCTCTATCCTTCGCACAAAGTTCGTTTATGTCGAGGGAGTGTTATGGCAAGCTGTTCTTCGCAACCCAGAAGTTCCCTTTATCAAGTTTGAGCTTGATATGTCTCTTGACGAAGCAGCCGACACTGTCTGCTTAGAGGACAGTCGGACCACGCAGCCCCTAGAGTTGGCTACCGCTTTCTTTCTGGTACGAAGTTCCTCGGGCGAACACCGGTTGGTAATCCGCATCACGCATGCTCAGTACAACAGTGTTTGTTTCCCGTCATTCGTAAAGACGCTTTTTGCCATTTACTCTGGCAAACCCATAGAGCCTACGTACAGCTACTCGACCTATCTGGCCTACACTCGGGGTAGAAGATCAATCTCATCACAGTACTGGCGTAACCTCCTCCAAGGCTCGCGGATCACGAAAATCACCCCGTTGCTCGGTCCCAGCATTCGGTGTGGCAACGATCCAGTTGAGGTCCAGACAGAAAGTATCATCGGCATGCCCACGTGCCAACTGGTTTTACTCTAGCCTCAATCGTCAGTTCGGCTTGGGCAACGGTGCTATCACAAATCACTGGAGAAGAGGACGTCGTCTATGGATATATGATAGCCGGCCGCAACGCAAATATTCCCAACATTACGAAAATTGTCGGTCCCTGCCTGAACATTATCCCCGTCCGAGCACGAGTCCATCCAACAACTTCCTCAACCAACCTAGTGCGCGCAATCCAAGAACAATACATCGCACTCGGCGAAGCCGATTCAATGGGCTTCGACGACATTGTGCGCACATCCACAGACTGGCCAGCCGATGCGCACTATGACTCGGTGTTCCAGTACCAGAACCTGAATGAGCATCCGGTGTTTGATTTCGAAGGCACAGATTCTAGGCTGCATTGGTTTCAAAATCCTGACTCGATACCGGCTATCTTGACCGTGGTGGCCTATCCGCTTGAGGATGGACTCAGGATTGTTGTTAGGGGTAATGAGCATATGGTTACGCCTGAGGGTGCGGAGTTGATTAACAAATCGCTATGCGAGATGATTGGGAAAGTGTCTTCTTCACTGCATGAAGCGTGAAAAGACTGGAAGAGGATGGGGATGATATAAGGGTTGATTAGAAACCACTTGGGTAGAACACTTGCCATGGCTGGAGATTGGGGCGAGATAGTGTCTAGATAGTAGCTAGGAGGTTGTCTGATTTTCTTTCAGGAGACTGGCTTTGAGGGCGGGTTTGGCGTACGGAGGACTGATTTATTTGCTAAACAAATTTACTATACATAGACATGTTGTGTGCGATATGTTACGATCCGCCATATGATGACATTCATTTTTGAAAATGCGAATTTTCGTTGGAACTTGAGGTGAAAATTTCCGGCTGACATGATGGTCGCAGCATTTATGACATCACGAGCTGCTACACTTTCGGCACGTTTGCATAGCCACATAGGTGTTGTGAGCCTTTCAACCCATTTTCCAGTATGAAGCACTCCATCTCCAATAAATTCTCGCCTTGAGCTTCGTTCTCGTTCACTGTAGATTTGGCCATATATTAGGTTGGTATACCATTTTGTTGCCGAGATCTCAGTGGTTGCGCTTACTATCATACATAAGACAATTCTCCTTGAGCCATTGAGCTACTCCTGGTACTGCTTGTAGGGAAACATGTATTTCACAGGTAGGATACTCAATGTTATTAGTACAAATCTAGAGAACAATAACTGTTAGTGCTATCTTTTGTCTATTCAATGATTGTTGGTGATTTTACCACTGCGTGTGGAGCTTGCGGGATAATCCTGGCTCGTGCATAGGGCTGGCCCGGTCCTCGCAGCATGCATCCACATCCTACGTACCTGCAGCTCGATCTTTATTCACACACACACACATACGCACACCATCTACTCAACGACCTAAACCGCTCGCTGCCTTGTTGTCGCATTCCCTATACGATACCCATATTCATATCGGACTGCGGAAATACTCCGTGGACGTTCCTAACTGCGCGCATTAGGCCGCGCAGCGCAACAAATGCCCGCTCCCGCGTCAAACAAGCGCGTCAAGGTAAGCAACTTGCGCGTTGCTCCAAAAGCTCTATAATGACCCCGAACAGAACAAGCGGATAAGTAGAAATCTCAGTAAGCTAGAAACCAAGCCGAAAATAGAATCACATATTCACAGTCTCAGTAATCGGCTCAGAAGCCTGGCAATTACCCCCAGTGGGACACCCCGATCGTCCCAAGAATGTCCCCGACGACCACACGAAGCGCTGGACCGTCTATGTACGAGTCCCTGATGGCGACCCCGATATACGAGCATGGCTCAACAAGGTCTCATTCAAGATCTTCAATACGTACGAAAACCCACTGCGCATGGTCGAAAAACCGCCGTTCGAGGTGACGGAGACGGGATGGGGAGGCTTCAATATCGACATAAGATTGCATTTCCAGCCTATATCAGGGGAGAAGGCACAGTACAGACAGCACTTTTTGCAACTGGAGAAATATGGCG
Organism: Bipolaris gigantea; assembly: GCA_030558545.1. NCBI lineage: Eukaryota > Fungi > Ascomycota > Dothideomycetes > Pleosporales > Pleosporaceae > Bipolaris > Bipolaris gigantea. Next base: position 3,315 of record JALPSE010000183.1, on the reverse strand, counting down.
ACGAGAAGATGCAAGCAGAGCAGGAACGGACAGGCTGCGTGCGTTCAGAGTTCCTCGAAGTTGTGCAGTTCAACGAACCTACCGAAGCGCTCTTTGATGCCCTCACCTCGGACGACCAGTGGAACTACCTCATACCACCTGGCAAAGGCGGCTCTAAAAAAGCATCCCTTGGTGCGAATGGAAGACTAAAGCGTGGGCTACCGAACGGAGAGAGAAGTGCACAACTGCCAGAAAAAGGCACGGACGACGTGCCTTTTAGCCAGGAACAAGAACAGAGCCTGCTGAATGACCTCAAGGCAAAAATAGCAGAAGTGGAAAAGCAGCTGGATAAAGAAGCAAAGAAGAAGGAGGAAGCTGATGCTAAGCTTGGGGGATTACGGAATGAGTTGGGACATGAAGCTGCTCAGCAAGCAGCGCAACAAGCCAGCGGAGACCGTAGCCGACGGAGATGATAGCAAGAGACATGAGCATGGAGAGAAAAGACATCCAGTCTTGGTCGACAACGATTGTCAAGGATGCACGCATATCAGTGGTCACAAGCCGGATGGGATACCTGATGATGGTGCGAGATTTGGAACATAACAAAGGTGAAGCACAAGAAGACAAAAGATGGAGAAACGTCCACGTTGTAGCCACAAGTCACTGCCGGGGTCTTGCATTGGAGGTACTGCATTATTTTCAAGACTTGGGCTTGCAGCTGCATGTAAGACATGAAGCTATGGGTGTGTTGTAGGAGATAATTAGCCAGGCATTGGCATTTACCCGGCAGTCTTGACAGACGAAGTAGTACGTGGTAGATGATGTGTTGGAAATCAAATCTTGGGCATCCACTTGCTTATGGGTATATGTGCATGAGGCTGGAGTAGGATCCTCTCCCTGCAATACATAGCTGTGTGCTACATCATGCTGGTGTATGTGCTATCTGCTGATCGAAGCCAACCAATCACATGTCAAGGAGACCGATAGAAGCCCGAAGAACATGTGTAATAAGACCAGCAGTTTCAGCTCGCTTTTTTACATGGCTTTCGTACCTGAGCTGATGCTCCTGTGCTTCCACTTCCTATGCGGGGTTAAAGCAGACCGAGCTTGTAATAGCGAACTGCTTACATAGACAACTGATGCTGACATTACAGGTAAAAGGTGTGCTGGACACCTCATGTTGTAAACCACAAGCTGATTTGTAAATTGTGCGGGCTCCAGTCCACTTTTGGCAATCATTCCTGGTCTCAAACAGGCGCACGTACAGGAGCGGGCAAGCGACGTCATGGATTCCTAAGCAATGCCCCTCGTAAAACGGCGGCTTTCCCCATCTATGTAGACGCATATAACCCCCCTTCAACGCGCTATATTTAGCCTTTTCTCATGTCACTATTACGCCAGTGCTTCCCCTCACAATTGGGACATACACTTCGCGCTTCCTCACGTGTACAGCGACGGCAATTCACTCCTCTATCGCATTTCCACACCTCGAGGCCGCTCCAGAGTATACTGCCGGATATGGCGGACGAGCAGCCCAAGGGACTAATCGCAAACAAGGGCATTGAGTTGCTCACTTGGGTATGGTCGTACCATTACTGCAAGCGTAGCCTCACTGCTAACCAGTTGTAGGGCACACCCAATGGCTGGAAAGCTAGCATTCTGCTTGAAGAGCTCAAAGAGGCATATGGCAAGGAATACACGTGGCAGCCCATCAACATCAGCAAGAACACACAAAAGGAGGCTTGGTTCACTAGGCTAGGCCCCAATGGCCGGATTCCAGTCATTGTGGACCATGATCAAGGTGGTTTTGCTGTACAAGAAGGCCTTGGTAAGTGTCTGCTAGGCGAATACGACAGATATGGAGCGTGTGGATAAAATACTAATGATCTAGGTTAGCCATCCTTACCTACCTGACGCGCCACTACGACCCGGAGCACAAGTTTAGCTTCAGCGACCCCCTCGACGTCTCGCGCGCAGAGCAATGGATGGCGTGGCAGCACGGCGGCCTTGGTCCGATGCAAGGCCAGGCTAACCATTTCAGCCGCTTTGCCAAAGAGCGCATCCCATACGCTATGCAGCGCTACACGGGCGAGACGGAGCGCCTGCTGGGTATCCTCGATTCGCACCTGGCCAACACGGAATACCTGGTAGGTAATAAGTTTAGCATCGCCGATATTGCCAGCTTCGGTTGGTGCCATATGGCGCGCTTCTCAGGCATCGACCTTGAAATGTTCCCCAACGTGAAGAAATGGTTGGATAGGACACTTGCCCGGCCCGCGGTGCAGAAGGGCCTTGCAGTCCCGTCTAAGAGCACATTCGGCAACGACGCGTACTTGCAGAGGGTGAAGGATGACAAGGAGTTTGCGGAAAAGGAGCAGCAACTCCAGGAGCAGATCAAGTCTGCCAAGGAGCAGTATGGCTACAAGTACTCTAGCCCTTGAGAAGGCCACAACTAGCCAAAAATCAATAATCAGAGTTTGTGTTAATTTGGCCATCATTCATGAAGGGTGCGGCCCAGAAACAGCTCACAGCGCACGTGCAGCAAAAGGGTGTCGTTGAATAGAAGACGTTGGGTGTAATCCGAATGGTCTAGACATGGAGCTACACAGTACGGTACTCTAGAGCAAGTCCATCGCACTGCTCCAACAGCTATCCCAGCTCCTGAAACGAGCAAAAGATCCGAAACCTTGCGATTTGTGTTTTGCTCGACGGCGTCTCGAGCGTCGACAGCCAATCATGGGGGAAGCTACCCCTGCACTCGACACAGCACCAATCCGACGCCAACGACGTCAGCGATACATTCTCCAAGCGCCGTGCAAAAAAAAAAAACAGGGTCCTGTGGCCGCACTACCTTGTCCACTGCAACCGCCTCCCAACGAATGATTGCGGACATGTGTGGCATGCTACGAGGGCCACCTGACAATGGGTTTGCAAGAGAGAAATGATTGTCGCGACCGGAGTGACTGTTATATCTGTGACTTTGGACGCAGTCACAGCTGTAAGACCATCTGACCATATATATATATATTTTTTTTTCCTGTATCAACGATTCCTGATTTTCTTCTTCTTCTCAAACTGCCGACTTGGATAGTTGGTACAGCGTTTCTTTCTCCTGAATATCTCGTCAGCCTATCCGGGATTCCCCTTGCCCGCAAACCTTGTGGGCGCCGATTCCTACCCATCCTTCCACCCACGCCCTGCTGATCATAGCACGGAAACAGTTTAACGCATTGGGCCCTGGCAGCAAAAAAAAGGGTCACAAAGACAACATCCCGCTCCAGGGCAAGCGATAAGCGACGTCATAGTCTGGGCTACCTTGTTTAAACCTTCCCCCCC
>JALPSE010000182.1:24945-50412 GCA_030558545.1 Bipolaris gigantea | reverse complement strand
GCCTGCTTTGCCCCCACACGCCAGCCTCCCCCCCCCCCACGTTACACCAAGAAACTGTTTTTTCTGGGCTTCCCAACGGGCGTGGGGCTGCTACTGTTGTGTCACTGTGGCACAGGCGCTGTGGTAGGTCAGCAGGTTATGTGGCATGGGGTCTATCCAGACAAGGCAGGTATGTAGCGCAGTGAGAGAGAGGGCCCATTTATTCTTTTTTTTTGTGCGCCTGTTGAGTTACTGAGGCGTTTGGGGGGTGCGTGGTGTTAGGGGAAGGGGGAGGGAGGAGGCTGGCTGCATGTTTCTGTGAATTAGGCTGGGGTGGGCGTAGGAGCGTTTTGATTGCATGCTGGGATGTATCCGGTTGAAGAAGAGAAAGGGGTGGGGTGGAAATGAGCTTTGTGAATGGCATGGTTGGGGATGAAGGAGGGTTGTTAGTTTCGATTTTGCCACCCGATGTTGCCTTTTTACTTGTTCTCCCAAATCTCCGTTTGTCATGAAATTGATGCCATAATAATTGTTGAATAATAGATGACTGGGAATACACCGTGTTAAAAAAACAGAAAACGTGTCCCTTGCACAGCACATCTGAATACAACTGACAATTATCATTATTCTCTACCAGTCATATCTGCATACGATCAATCAACACAAAAGTATCTGGTACATAGTTGTTCGTGCTTCATATCAAGACGTGCATGTATAATCCAGCTGATATACACACCAAGCGTATCCGAATGCTGACAAAAGAAAAGACTTTTGCGAAAAGAGTGGCCCTGACGTTATGTCTCTCTCCTGAGAAGAGACTGGGAGTAAGGATGTTTGGTTTATGCGCGAATAAAAAACAGAAATCCGCAAGCGCAATGAAGGCAAGATGTGATTGGAAAACAAGAAGAAAGAACATGCTGGAAGCAAACACAAGTTGTAGAAAGCATGTACGGTACATGTTGAGTGAGCAAAAAGGCAATGGAAACGACAAACGTAACAGAAAAACCAAGGAAAACAGTCCAGCAATGCCTGGCATTGTCGAAAGGGAGATGGCGGTTCGCTTTCACTGAGGTCGAGAATGCCAGGAATCAATTTCGTGCTTTTTTTGGCGTTTTATCAGGCCCGATCTGGGCGGAAATTTGGTATCGGACAATCAGGGCAAAGCTTGACCCAAAACAAACTTACCAGCCCCCAGTCAACAGTCGCGAATGTGGATTCAGGAAGCATCGCAAGAATCGCCGAGCTCGGTTTATCCAAAGAAGCGCAAAATGTTGGACGCCGCTAATAGGTGGCATTCAAGCTGCCTACAGAAGTGCGTTGCAACCGCGTGCTTCGGCCATGACGTACGTCACGATGGGGTTTGCGACTGCTAGATGAGCTCTGAGGTGGGGAACGATTCAACGGAGTGTAGCGATGACTAGTGCCTGATGGGTGATTGCTCGGCAAGTCACCAACCGTGGAGTTCCGCTTCGCCGAGTGTTTGTTTTCAAAGCTGTGAATATTTGATTGAGGGTCTCCTGGTGCAATCTGGTGGTTTCCACGGACACAAGAGTACGCGGCGGCTTGTGCAGATGCGTTCATTCCATCGAGAAGACCCGAGGTGCTAAAGGTCAAGTCAAGCTGAGAACCCGTACTTGTTGTTGTTATATCTCCCGCGGTGGGAAAGTAGCTGATTGGGGTTTCTGTATGATCGTGCAGTCTGGGTTGAGTAATGACTTGTTTCGCATCGTTTGTCGGAGACACCCCTGGTACATTTGCTTGGTTGCCTCCCTCAACTACCCAAGCCATCGGCGGCCTTGCAAAAGATCCCCTGTTATCAATAGCAGAAGAACCGCTTACCCGAGCAGATCGGAGACGCTCGTCTTGTGATTTATCTACAGCGTTGCGATTGGATTGAGCTGGATTGGGTTGTGGGATTGGTAGATGCCTCCGAGTAACGCTGGGCTCTGACGGGTGTGTTTGTCGGGGACGAGGTCTCTCAGGCAGGGATAGCTGGAGAGACGACATGCCAGTGTCTAGGGGGGAAATGTCTGGTGGAGTTATCCGGCCATTGGAAGTGGCACAGGGCAGGCTGGTGAATGATTCTTGGTCAAAGCATGCACCCCCTAGAGATCTCACCCCTGGGTCACTTCCTCGATACGAGGATCCGTATATGTTTGCGTTTGTCATCGATGCTGTGTTTGGTATGTATCCTGGTGGTTGTTCCAGGCTAAATGCCTCCACAGGCGATGCGTCTTCGGGAAACGGAACAGTCCAAGCCGGGGCATATATTGATTTTGTGTCTAGTGTTGAATATTGCGAGTATTGAAGGGGTATCGCGCGCTGATAAAGGGAGCTATTGCCTCCTGTCGGATACACAGGCATCATTTGTTGTGCACCCGCCATGTTGCTCAAGTTGTGGGCTATGTTGATATTATCTATGACTTTGTGGACGACATCAGACCCCACCTGCAATTGTTAGCGCGAAGTCAAGGACTTTCGAATGCTACCTACCCGATGAAACTGGCAATTTATTGACTCAACGCCAGCCGCCCGGCAGTTGAGGCAACCAGACCCGTTACCTGGGTCACCGCTGCAGCGAATCTTTCTCTTGCGGCAACGTGCACACTGTGTCCAATATCAGAAATCTAATATTACAGAATGTTTCATACAAAGAGATTTAAAAGCTTCTTCCAGTCGCACGCGGACTAGGTAGGAATGCCATCCATCTGTACTTGACTTACCGCTACTGCAATACGGCGTCTTACAGGGCCAGTCTCCACCATATGGTCCTCTCCACCCAGCATGGCTCGTGTGTGCATGCCACCAACTGGGCCACCAACAGGGTAGCTGCGAGAATTCTCGCGTGTGCTGTGACCAAGTGTTAATGGAGCATGGCGGTCGTCGTAGATATAGGTCTGGTATGGATTGTTGTGCGATAGGCAAGGACGCTGGCCTTCGTACTCAACGAATGACATGGACATGGGTCTTACTGGTAGGATTAGCTGAATCTGTATTGACAGAAATAAGCTTCTCAACTTACAAAAGAAGGGAGTTGACACCTTTGTTCCTTGGAGGGATATCTTAGGACTTGTTCGGAGTACACCGTGGGCAATGGCTAGATCAGAGCGAATCGGCTTAACTGCTGATGTCTAGAACATGAACGTTGCTCGAGGGCAGAGGTGAGACAACCGGTGAGCGGTTCATATAACAAACGAATAGAGGGGCGATTTCTATAGCTTAGGAAAGCAGTAGATCCAGTCTCAGCGAAACTGGGATGTAGGGTCAAACGCGTGGCTAGAGTTGTAGCAGAATCGACGTGGCAGTAGTAGTGCGAATGAGTGTTTTTCAAATATTGGATTTGAGATTTCAGCGACCACCGAGTTTTCTAATCTGTTGGATTGCCTGTCGATGTCGACAACAAGATGACAGCTTTGCGGGAACCTGCATGCATAGTGACCGCTCCGTGAACAGGGGTTATGAAGCACGCCTCTCAAAAAGAGCAATGTCAAAGCGCCGCGGAGAGTGAAAATAGGTGAAACACCGTACGCTGGATTGCATGTTCTCCATAAGCCTCGGGTTCGACGAAATATTTCAACCAAGGAGAATATAGTCGGATAGCCTCTGTTCAGGAGCGTTATGTGAAGACAGCTGCGAGGTGTGTATCAGAAACCCAGTGAGGCCAACAACCATCTGTGTACGCTAGCAACTGCGTAGTATCTCGAAAGAGCTGTCTACTGTTTGTAGGCTGCATAGTACCACCGCGGAAGCGGGACATATAGCAAGGAGCTGAGGCCACCTTCACATAAAAATCGTCTAATGAAAGCCTGCAAACTTGACTACGGCCTGGAAGGGAATAGATACTGAAAAGAATGAGGGGACTAATTCCACAAGGATATTGGATCGCCGGAATAGATACCCGGCGATGTTGACTGGACTAGTTTTCAAGAGGCCGGATAAAACACCCAAACTCGACTGTTCACCAAAAGGGCAACATTATTATTGAAAAAATGCCTCTTCATCAGAATGTCTCGGACAAGAAGATCTGCGACCAGAATTGGAGCAGAAACTACACTCATGTGTAATCTGCCTTCAGTATTTGCACCGTTCTTACCCAACGGCCCTCACTGATGATCACCAAAGTCGTAGCCATGACCTTGCGATTCAAACTAGTCATGCAGAATACCGGAACTGTGTCCGATAACTTAAGGCTGGAGGGATATACGGGGAACGCCGGCAGGAAATTTCCGGCGGATTCTATGCCCGATTCAGATGGCGATAACTGATGCAATCACTCTTAGCGAACAACCCTAGCTTTGTGGTCACTACAGCAAAGCGCATCTGGATAAAATTACAGATGCGTCTCTGGTGTGTTACATCCTGAATGCAGAACACGGCGGCACTGTGGACTTGGCCCAAGCTGAATCGATGTAGAGTGCTGTGCCGCTGATCGAAAGAGAGCGCATGATGACAAGATACTGACAAAGAGATACCATGCCGGTGCTGAAAAGATGAGCGCGTCGATTGTATTGTCTCTCTGGGCGACGGACCAATAACCTGGTAGATTTGTGTGCCAAGAAGCGAGCAAACTTTGATACGCCATGTTTAGAGGCAAGACTTCGCGGTGAGACGATCACTCATCGAAAGAAATCTTCGGAGATTTGCTGGGTTGTATTCTTTCTGGCCTTTGAACCCCTGCTGCACGACCATGGTAACTTGGGCTGTCTACTCGATTTTTCATAGTGTCACGGCCGTGGAATGACGAAAATATTACAAGACTCGTGGGTCTCCCAGTGCTGCATATCTCCGGATGAAGCAGTTCTAGAGTCCAGATAAATGACGTGATGTGACAATGGCCCATCCTTGCAGGCATAGTGTTACTACGTTTGGAATTGTCCACTATTGTGTCCTACGCATGGGCATGGAATCATGTCTATGCTATTAGCAAGAGAGGGTCACTTGAGGTGAGGAATCTATATGATATAGTAATCATGTAGCAATCTGTGAAAGAATTTTTAAGGCAGTCTGCATTAAAAAAGCTTCAGTTAGTTAGAGGACGAAAAGAGAGGTACATGAGTACCCACATTTAGGATCCAACGGCTACCGGGAAGTGATGACGCGCAGCAAGTGATCGGCTGTCGGTAAACCATGATGGTTTTCGCCTAATAGATGCTTCTGGCATGATGGATCCGGGGAATTCGGATCAATGTGCATAGTATGCAACCTAGCGGCTTGCCTATAGCTGGACAGGGATTGCTGAGCACAACAATTAGAAGGCGGGTGACACTCAACGGGCCGCCTCTCACAAGAACCCCACGCTCTTCCTGAAACATCTTAATGCTTTTAGACTGTCCCCCTGACAGTAGTAATATGGTACGTCGCCCTCCCGATACCAGAATTGAGCTGTCAGTCTGACAGTGGCTGCATGTTACGTCTGCATTCGATGACGCTTTCGGAGAGAGGTTGAAATAAAACTATGGATAGATTAGCCAATACATCAAAGTTTACTAAGCCTTATGGAGCGCACTGCCCCACAAAGATGAAGTTGGAGGTAGAGAAAACAATCGCTCCGTACCTGGAGCTAGGCCCTTTTGGGCAATACGTCATAGTGACTAAGCAATCACGCTGTCGCAATCCCGAATCTGTCGCGTTCAACTCCCACTTTTGCGACAAACACTGGTTCTCCGCACAACATAGCCCAAGCCATGTCTGTGCTTCTAGAAACATCACTTGGGGATATCACCATCGACTTGTTGGTGGATGATGCGCCGAGATGCTGTGAAAAGTAAGTTTATCCAATCCCCGCGCGCGCCTCGCGTTCTTTGACCTGCATCCTGCATGCTCTATCCCGCTGTCTTCCCAAGCTGAGCATACACAACAGATGCTGACAGCCTGTCGCCTTAGCTTCCTCAAGCTATGCAAAGTAAAGTATTACAACTTCGCGCCCGTGCATAGCGTACAGCCAAACTTCTCTTTCCAAACCGGCGACCCCATCGGCCCTGGTGCTAAAGACAGCGATGGCGGTTGCTCGATATGGGGCCTGCTCGACCCCTCACAACCCGCAAAGAAGACGTTTGTTCCAGACTTCAACCCAAGGCTCAAGCACACGGAGATGGGTACAGTCAGTATGGCAACAGCCCCGAACCCGGACGACCCCGACGAGCGATTTGCTGGTAGCCAATTCATTGTGACACTGGGGCCAAACATTGACTATCTCAATGGCAAGGCAGCCATTTTTGGGACAGTCGTCGAGGGATTTGATACGTTGGAAAAAATCAACACAGCATACGTCGACGACCAGGGTCAGCCACTCAAAGACATTCGCATATTGCATACCGTCGTTCTCGATGATCCATACGATGACCCCGCTGGCCTCGTTGAGCCACCCGAAAGCCCTGCACCCTCAGCAGCGCAACTCGCTACAGTCCGTGTCGCCTACGATGAGAATCTCGAGGAGGAAAACGATCCAGAAGCGCTCGAAAAGGTCCGTCGAGAACGTGAGGCGCGCGCACAAGCTCTCACGCTGGAGATGGTTGGCGATCTGCCATTTGCCGAAGTTGCACCGCCTGAAAACGTGCTGTTTGTGTGCAAGTTGAATCCTGTGACGCAAGACGAAGATCTAGAGCTTATCTTTTCGCGATTCGGCAAGATTCTCAGTTGCGAAGTCATTAGAGATAAGCGCACAGGTGACAGCCTGCAGTACGCCTTTATCGAATACGCCAATCAGAAAGACTGCGAACAGGCCTATTTCAAGATGGACGGCGTCTTGATCGACGATCACCGCATACATGTCGACTTTTCACAGTCAGTCTCAAAGATTGCAGATGATTGGCGAGATGTGACAAACAAGGAGAGGAGACGAGCTGCGGGTGGATTTGGTGGTATCGATAATCTCGAAAGGAAGAGGCAGTATCGCGACGGCCCCGGACGCCAAATCATGTCTGACTCAGTTGTCAATAACTTAGTCGCTGATTCGGACGCACCCAAAGACGCAGCACCTAAGAGGCGCGACACCAGTAGAGACGTGCGGAGAGACGATACACGAAGACGCGAACGAAGAGCAGAATACCACGATGATCGCTTCAAGCGCAACCGCAGCCGCAGCCCTAAACGCGACCGGAGAGATGGCGACGATGGCAGATATCATGACCGGAGGCGAGAGCGAAGCCGCAGTCCTGAGCGGAGGCGTGACAGCCGTCGTGACAGGAGCCGGGATCGCTATCGTCGGGACGATCGTGACCGCAACCGTCGACGATGAAGAATTTGTCATTTCACATGCCCTTTTGATTTCCAGCGTTGATTTTCACGCGGCATGCTAATAGGAGAGTTGGAACTGTAATGTAACATTTAATGTTCCAGATTCAAATAATTCAGGATATGCATCGCTCAGGTTCCACGGACGCCGTTACTGCCGTGGCTTGATTTCTAAGGCTCAGGGTGAGGAATCTTTGGCTCCAAGTGTTGCAGGCTTGTGTATCGTTGTACCTTTGTTCGAGACTCTGGGTCTGGAACACACTCTTCACCATCTTCACAAACTCTGACACGGCTCATCTTTGCCCCAGTCCTGTAACGCAACCATTCGTGACATCGTGCTCTACATTCAATTCGTCGCTACATTCGTCATATGTACAGTCGTCATGGGCAACAGCACGTACTCGGGACAAATGTGATAATCAAAGTCTTCACATCTAAAACTACCTAGCCAACGCATGATTAATCATGTAATCATTAGAAAAGAGAGAGGAAAGCTCAACTACCAGACGAGAGAGAAAGAGTTCAAAAGCCATCCAAGAAAGAAACGCCTCATCCAGCCCTCGCAATGCATATATCCCAACCAAAAAAAAAACGCCCGAATCCATTACCTTTCCCTCATTTTCCCAACCAAGGAAGTCGAACACCCCAGCGCCGTGCCATGATGATAATGGATGGGACGAAAAAACAGAGAAAGGGAGGGAGAGAAAAAAGTGTCTGCCGTGATCCAGCCCTTGCTTTTCACATATTCTTGTCAATTGACGTCCATGCCATCATCTTCAACCTCCTCAATATCATCCTCCTCACCACCCGTCAGCACGCCCGTGCTACCTAGACTGCGTTTGCGATTACTCCCATTATACGAACGACCTGTGATCTGGGATAGGAGATCCAAGTCATCACCACCAACAATGCGAGCTTCAGGAGAGGCTTCACAGCTCAACTCGATAAGGCTTGCGGGGCTGAGATTGCGGTAGCCAGCGGTGCGGACGACACGGCCAAAGTTTTGCATGCAAAAGGTAGCTGCGCGTTGCTTGAGCCATTCTTCGCCGGCTGTAGCGGCACGCTCCCAAATTATGGCTGCATGTTCAACGTCCAGCTCTCGGCCTAGGCGATTGACACAGAGTAGGCGGAGGCGAGGCATGTCGTAGATATTGGACATGACGAGCATGCCTGCGACATCGTTCAGCGTTGGGCCGTTTTGTGGGTTAGGTGCGATGCTGTCGGTATAGAGGTAGAACAAGAAGGCGCGGACTGCAGAGTAGGGTTCGGGGATATGCATCTTTTTCGAATGGAACTCGGCCATCTGTGCATTCCACAAACGCGCAAAATGTGGCCAGCGAGCGTGCAAAATGAGCTTGTGAACGTGTATTGGGCGTGAAGTAGGTGTGACAGCAGTCGATGAACCGTTGGCATCAGCTGTGGCAATATCGCTGTAGTCATCGTCATCGGGATCTGCAGTGATTACAAAATCTGCACCGCTGCCGCTCTCGGGTGGCTGATCGAAAGTCAAGGACAAGTCCGCACCGATCCCACTGAGATGAGACGAGACGTTAGCGTCAGAAGAAGGCATCATCTTAGAGCGTGTGTCCGAAGCCAGCTCATTACCCAGAATGCCATATTTGCGAAGGTCAATAGCAAGTACGTCGCTGAGATATTCGCCGTTGTGATTTCCATCATTCGCCGACTCAATTGGGCTACCTAGCAGCCAGGCGTGTGTACCTTCGGGATTCATTGTGCAATAGTGCCAGCGGTAATTTGGGCTGTATAAATCTTTTCCCTCGGCTAGCTTTTGCCATCGCAACGAGTCAAGCTCGAGACTGGAAAGGCTAGTCTCGCAGCTCAGCTCAGCTGGTGTGACGAAGTCCAGCATGCAGCCAGATGAAAAAAGGTGGAAATGTGTGCCCGCCGCTTGTGAAGGCAAGTTCGGGCTGGAATGAAACTTGAGCGAAGATATGGATCCTGGAGCAACGTATGGTGAGCGACTGGAGCTCATTCCATGGTAGGACTGGACGCTTGAGTTGGCGGTATAACCTGTACTGCCAGTAGCAAGTTGGCCTGAAGCCGGCACAGGATAGCGATGGCGAGAGGAGGTGAGTTGTCGATCGCCAGTCCCATACTTCATTGCGTGCTCAAATTCGGGGCTCCCTCTGAGATCGAGCCACCAGATCTCATTGCTCTTTTCCATCTCGTCATTAATTCCACCAAAAATCCAAATGCGGCCATTCCAGATCCAGCTGGCATGGTCGTACCGAGGGACAAACCTCCATGTTCGCGACCAGGTCCATGTCTTCAGGTCCAAGTAGCAGATGTCATCCAATACACTGTCGTGCCCAGTCTGGCCGCCGCTGATATACAGCTTATCGTCGTAGATTACTGCAGAGTGTCGAGCGCGACCGCGGGGTATGGGGCCGTTCAATTCCGGTTGTGTCCAATGAGCGGTTTTCAGATCGAAGACAATGACGTCGGCAAGATGTTGGCGGTGCTCGTTCTCACCACCAAACACGAGAAGCTTGTTACTCTGCCAAAGGCATGCGGTGTGTCCTATATCGAGATGTGAGACAATGACCGATATGGAAGCAAAGGAAGAGAGGCCTACCCATTCGCACGCCGGGAATATCGCCATAGTTGTCGACCAGGTTCCATTGCCGGGTAACGAGATTGAGGCGTAGAACGTGGTTGTATACTTGGAAAAGAGTTAGCACCGAGCCCCTATGCTGCTTACGCACCCGCGAACCTGCATATGCAGGCCTTTCGGTCCTGAAATCACCACTACATGTCCAACGCACCTTCGTCTGTGTATTGATCGAAGCCTCCAAAGGCATATATTTGGTCGTCACCAACATAGGTGACTGAGGCATTGACGAGGCAGGCGGGCTTGGCACCAATGGTCGAGATCATTTTTGGTTTATAGCCGTCTACGGCTGACCTCCGGCTTCTCACGGGGCTTGCAGACATGAGGAAGGTGTTGTTGCTCGATCCAGCGGATCCCGGTGTGGGCGTGTGCGAGTGGGAGTGGGAGAGGGCGGGTGAGGGAGCAGAGGTGGTGGCGGGAGTGAGAGTGGTGGGTGGGAAGGCGGATCGAGAGCCTGGGTGAGCCATGGGTGGTGGGTGAGGATTCGTGTGTGGTGAATATGTGGTGAAGGCCCGCGTGGGCAGGATACGCCTTTGTCCCTACGTAGAGTGCTAGAATGTTTGACTACGTTGGGTTGGCTAGCCGTGCATACTGCCGCCCGACACCGCCTGCACTGGAAACGGAAGCGCCGGCCCACCAAAGACACGACTTAGGCCTGCGACTCACACGCGCAAGGAAAGAGCGGCAGCGTAGGAATCCTTCTCAGCCGCAGTATAGGGAGCAGAGCGTATCGTCCACAAGGGCAGGGCGGAGAGAGCGTCTGCAGAGCTGCAGGGAGTGGTAATGTGTACGTAAGCAGTGCAGACGGGGAGAGGCAGTGAGGGCAATTTAGGGTCGAGATTGGAGGGGATGCGATGCGTCACAGGCCAGCGGCAAAGCGAGCAGACGACATCACGACATGCACATGCAGAGCAGACCGCCTTGATGTGCAGCAGCCAGGGTGTGCATTTCACCGTCATTTCCGCACGCCGTGGCACCGCCGGTCATGTGATGTCATCGGGCCTCCGTTGCCCAGTCGAGCCAGCACAGGGTCTCGCTTGCCGTTGCCTCGTCGACGCAAGCGTAAACAAAGAATACTTAAACGCCCCCATACCTGCCCTCATACATGTCCACTACCACACACGCTTCACCACTCTCCTCACTCCTGTGTTCCATCTCCAGGCTGCGTATCCGTCAATTACTTTCGAATTCATACTTCAAAAGCATCGATTACACCACTGTATAATACTAATCCCTACAACCACGTAGCAGTCCCAAGAGCCCATACTGTAGGACAATCATTCCGGATGCGGATGATGAACACTTGGCTAACCCACTAGTTCAGCTCGAGATTAGCAGTTATGGCAACTCCGGCAGTTTGCTTGACTCCGGTCAAGAAGACCTCTTCCGTCTTCAACACCCGCACCGCTGGCGGTCGCATGCCACTGACTCCCTCTCCACGCACCCCACGAACCCAGACTCCCGATGCCCACACACAAGAGTCAATCCATGGCGGCAGCTTCATGGCCCGCCTCCAGCGCTCAGTCACCAAGACTACCCGTGACTCTCCCAAATCCAACATCGCTCGCTCACATACTCCTCGCCGGTTAGAGCTCGGTGTATCAGAATGGTCCCTCTCCGGAACCGGCACTGCTGCTGCCGCCAAGGCTGCCACCAAGGCAAAGAAGGAGAAGAAGGAAGCCACGACTGTCCGCGCTCGCCCAACCAAGACCCGCATCGCATACAACTCTGCTGATCGTTTCATCCCCAACCGGACGGCTAGCGAGGCCATCCGCAGCACCGGCGCAACCAAGCTTGACAACGAGCAGCGCCCCAAGTCCAGCTCCAAGGTTGAGGGATCAGCAGTACTGGCCAACGCCGCCAGTGCTTTCGATCTTGGTGGACGTGGTTCCGAGGAGGATGTAGCGCTTTCTTTGGAAGGCCTGAGCCTGGAGGACGAGGACGAGGAGAGCCGATCACGATCAAAGGCCACTCCTGGCAAGGCGGCCTACCAGTCTGAGCTCGCATCAGCATGCGGCATCAACAACAACACACGCATTCTTGCTTTTAAGCCTGCGCCTCCAGAGTCATCCAAGCCCATCGACCTTCGCTCCCAATACAACCGCCCTCTCAAGCCTGCCAGCAGTGTAAACGCACAGAGCCGTCGCCGCATTCCCTCTGCACCTGAGCGCGTCCTCGATGCCCCTGGTCTTGTTGACGACTACTACCTCAACCTCCTCGACTGGTCCTCGGGCAACCAAGTCGCCATCGGCCTCGAGCGCTCCGTCTACGTATGGTCAGCCGACACTGGGTCAGTAGCCTCCCTTCTCGAATGCCCCGCCGACACGTACATCTCGTCTGTAAAGTGGTCAGGTGATGGCGCATACGTCGGTGTCGGTCTGGGTACGGGTGAGGTTCAGATCTGGGATGTCGAGGAGCAGACCAAGCTCCGCAGCATGTTCGGCCACGAGACGCGCGTTGGTGTCATGGGCTGGAACAAGCACATCCTGTCCACCGGTGCTCGCTCTGGTCTTGTCTACAACCACGATGTCCGCGTTGCCCAGCACAAAATTGCTGAGCTTGTCTCCCACACTGGTGAGGTCTGTGGTCTTGAGTGGCGCGCCGACGGTGCCCAGCTCGCCACTGGCGCCAACGACAACATGGTCAACATCTGGGATGCCCGTGCTCTTGCTGCCCCCAAGTTCACCAAGACCAACCACCGTGCTGCTGTCAAGGCTGTTTCATGGTGCCCATGGCAATCAAACCTTCTTGCCACTGGCGGTGGTTCCAACGACCGTCAAATCTACTTCTGGAACACCACCACTGGTGCGCGCATCAATCACATCCCTACCGACTCCCAGGTCACCAGCCTTCGCTGGAGCACCCACTACAAGGAGATTGTTAGCACTGGCGGCTTCCCTGATAACAGCTTGAGCATCTGGAGTTACCCCTCTGGTGTCAAGAACATGGAGGTTCCTGCGCACGAGTCTCGTGTTCTCCACAGCTGCCTCAGCCCTGATGGCCAAATGCTCGCCACTGCTGCTGCCGATGAGTCGCTCAAGTTCTGGAAGATCTTCGAGAAGAAGCCCGGTCAGCCTTCGGTCGCTGCTGCTGGCTCTGCTTCCACCAAGCCCAGCGCTGTGAAGCAGATGACGATCCGATAGATGCGACACAAGACTTGGGGGTCAGCTTGCGTACCGTGTGCACAAGCAGGAAAAGAGCACTTGGCTCAACACAAATTACAGTCTAGCACGGACATGACAACTACCGGTTTGCGCAATGAAGCTGGTGGCATTCATCCGACTCTACGCGCAACGGTAAGTTGGTAAGTATCACATCTCTGTTATGGGTATGTGACGCGCTCCTCGTCTCCTTGGGAGAGAAGGATCTCCACATGTACCCTCGGAAATATCTGTCAATTCATGGCTTCTCTTGTCCAATTTCAGCAAGCGAGGCGTCTCGGAAGCATTTGCAAAACGGCGTTTAAGAATTCAGAAGTGGCCTTTCGAGCGTCCAATGGACAATGCAAGTTTGATGATTTACGATACCCAACGGGATTCAAGGAACGAACCCGCTCAGTCTTATCCATCCTTTGAGGGAGTTATGTTTGGTTGGCAATGATACGGCGCTTGGGTTGTTTTTACTATGAAGCACGGGAGTGGGCTAGATTTTGAATACAATGAGAAAACATTTGAATATTGCAAAAGCCGTGTGCGCTTGGTGTGTTTTGTGGTGGTGGTGGTATGGTTTCCGACCAGCGTGGCAAGGTCGCTCCTGCCCTTTAATTTCAATTGGCAGGCTAACCAACCCTCTTTGGGGCAATAATATGTCGTGCAGCAAAGGGCGGTGCCAAGCAGTGACATGGCTGACCGAAGAGCTAAAGTAAACGATTCATATACGATAGGTTGTCTTCACTTGCGACTTGCAAATTCAACATCGTTTACCTGTCACACACATGTCACACACACACACACACACACACAAGTCATTGGGCAAAAAACCAAGGGAAGTGGTAGGTAGAGTCATCAATTCGTCTATGGGCAATGCAGAGCTCCATGAATTGAGGTTGGGTATCTTTCACACCAAACAACTGACCAAGAAACATGAAATTGCATGGTAGCACGAAAAAAAAAGGTAACTGATTAAACAGGGGGCTACTACGCTCGAGCCTTTTGTGGGTCTATTGGCCTGAGCTGAATTTCGCCTGATCTACGATGACGAGACCCGCGACGGTCGCACTGGACAAGGTAGAGAAGACGCCCGTGACAAGAGCGGAGACGGCGACACGTGAGACATCGCCGCTGCGGCCCGGGCTGATTTGGCTGAGCACACCGATCTGGGTGCCAAGCGATCCAACGTTGCCAAAACCGCAGAGAGCGTAGGTGGCGATGACGCGAGATCGCGGGGACAGGGTGTGGTATGGCGACTTGGGGTCTGGGTTGACCAAGTCGGAGAAGGCGACGAACTCGTTGGTGATGACCTTGACACCAATGAGGCGGCCGACAAGGAGGAGATCGTTGCCCTGGCGGGATACGCCGAGGAGGAAGGCAATTGGGTAAAACAAGTAGCCGAGAATCAACTCGAGGGTCAAGTCGTAGTCTCCGTCAAGGTTGATGTAGCGGCCCCACCAAGTAAGGAGACCATCAATCAGGTTGAGAAGGGCGATGATACACAAGAGCGTGGAGATGATCATGCCAGCAATCTTGAGACCGAGCCAGGCGCCATTAGCAAAAGCATGGAGCGCGTTGGCAGGCTTGTGTTCGTCGTCATCGGGAACAACGACTCGACCGGCGGTAAGGGTCTCTTCGGTTTCGGGATATCGGAGCTTGCTGAAAGCGAGAGAAGCGGGAATGCTCATTACGCAGGAAGAAATCAAAGCCTGGGGGTTGAGGCCCATGCCAATGTAGGCGACCAAGACACTACCGGCAATAGTGGCGAATCCAGAGCACATGACCTGGTGGATTTCGGCCATGGTAAGGTGGGCGACAAAGGGCCTGATCAACATGGCGGACTCGCCTTGACCAATAAAGGGAGATGCGGAGGCGACAATGGCCTCGGCACCAGATACTCGCATGGACCAGAAGAAAAAGACTGCAAACTTGCCAATGAACCATTGGATGATGCCCCAGTAGAACATGAGCTGGACGAGGGCGACGAAGAAGATAATGGCCGGGATAACGCTGAAGAAGAAGAACTGGTACTTTGAGATTTCGGGCGTGGTCAAGAAGGCGACACCGTCTCGGGCGAAACCCAGCAGCTCACGGGCGAGCTCGGAGATGAAGTTGAAGATGTCGTATCCAGCCGTGGTGCGGAGAACGAACAGGGCAATGATGAACTGGAGCAGCATACCGACAATGACGGTGTGCCACACAATCTTGTTGCGATGCCGCGAAGTAGCCCAGAAACCGGCGATGAAGACCAACAGACCAAACAGGGAGACTGCACGGTTGGCACGAGTGTTGTCTTCACTTTCCTCGCTGACAAAGGATCCCACAATCATGACGGCAACCACGAGCAGAGTAGCCAAGGGCGTGCGCAGCCTCTCGGGGATGAGGCTGGCAAATCGAGATCCAGTGTTTGTCCAGACCCAGTGCATGGGCTTGGTGACGACGGTGATTGGGATGTGGCAGGTGATCAAGCGGATCATGATTGCGAGCCAGAACAGGAAGGGAATGATCCAGTTCTTGTCATTGCGATGCTCGACCAGACTTGCAATCCACCATCTATGGGTCCTGTTAGACGGGGGGCGATGCGCGAGACGACGGAAGGACAAGAAAACTGCGCCTTACCCGGTGAAAAACGCGCCGATCAAGATGTGGAACGGCAGTCTGTACTTCTTGTACAGGGATGATGGGGAATACCACTTCTTCCTCTTTTCAGCCTCCATGCCGGGGTCGGAAGAGCTGCGCGTGGCCTTTTCGACTTCGTAGTCGTAACCACCGCTCTTTCCGAGCTCGAGCTTCTCGTCAGCGACAGCAGGATGCGAGTGAGCGTGGCTGTCTTGAGCGCTGGCGGAGAGGAATTCGCTTGGCTTCTCGTCGGTGGTGCCCGTTGTGTAGACGACATTGTCTGGGTGGGCAGCGCGAGGGCTGTGGTGCACGTGGGGGTGTTGGTGCTCGCGAGCAATGTCTAGTGCCGGGTCATTGTTGCGCGCAACGCCCTCCTGCGGAGAGGCATTGTGCGGTTCGCGGATATCGGCCATGGCAACGAAACGGCAACAAGGAGAGGAGGGGGCAAGTTCCCGGCGAAGGGTTGAACAATGAGGAACTGTTGGCTCCCTCTCTTTCTCTCGAGCCGGCCAGGGCGGGGAGTTATATTTTCGCACCGTGGCTCGCGCTACGGCCAAAGTGGAGGGCGATTCGCACCGTCGCCGGCCCAGACAGTGCAAACAGCCATACGGGCGGTCCAAGATGTCACTTGGCAACTGCCTTTTTGGACATGGGCACAGCACAGCATCGCGCGTCTCGATTGGCCTGTCCGCCTGTCTGGCCTTTCCAGAAGGCTATAGTGTGTGGTTGGGGACCGCTTACTCGCTCTTCCCAGTGCTCGCAGTACCGGCCGCCTCTGCGCATGCGCGCCTCTGCAACGCTTGCCGGGTTCTTATCTGCTCCCCAGTCTTGACAGCCCGCGCATTGGCCAATCACGGAGATGAACGTGCTGGGGCCATGTCCCTAGCCGTGATAACCGGCGGCGAATATGCGCCCCTCCTCGGTTGAGCATCTCTTTCGGGCCTCGCATCAACTACTCCCTACCCAGCCTCTGGCCTTGCAGCACGAACCACCGTCGTCTCCCCCGAGGCACTTCTCCTTGGCTATACCAAACCAACGGGACGCCGCATGCACCATGCCAAAAGCCCAGAAGCATGTGTACACAGGAAAACCAACAGAAAAAGGATGTCGCCTATACACCACCAACAGGCACCCGGCCGAAGACGATCAAAAGGCTTTTTCTTTCTTTCGGGACTTTGGGGCTCCTACCTGCTTACTTGTGGCAAACCTCCACCCTGCACACGTGCTGACACACGCACCAACTACTTACATACGGAGCCATGTGACGCAACATTCGAGCCTGTAGATTCACACGAAAAAGAAAAGCATTCGTATTGGTTTTGGCTCCGAGATAAAGTTGTCTCTCGGCCACACTCGGTGCTGTAGCAACAACCGCCCGCCGCCATCATCCATCCATCATTCAAGCCACCCCGATAGCCAGGTCGGCACTAAGGTCTTACATGGTGACCTACAGCAACGACTAGGACGTCCTATCAACAGGGTTGCCGCGTTTCGGTATAAGCGCCGAATGGCGGCTTGCGGACTTCGCCTGCCAATGCCTTTTGGACTATTTGTAGTATGTATATCTGGAGGAGGGGTGGAAAAGGGATTCCGGCATTCTGGTGAGACCAGATGATCATCACCGAGCGAGAGCGAGAGATCCGCTGCGTGCATGTATGGCACTTGCACCACTTTCTCTTCCCGCTTCAAGCCTTAACCAACCCTTTCCCTTTATTTTCCCCGCATCCGACCCAAAACTTTGTTTGCAATCGGGTTTAATCCTGTTTAGTGTGGGTTTGGTAGCGGCGATTCCATCATTACCGCCCTGCCCCGCCCATCTTCAGGAAAAGAGCGTATTACATCACAGGCGCCGATTAGAACACCTCTTGGTTGCGACACCTTCGCTTCTGAGTTTGCGGGAGTATTCGATTTAAAGGCGCACACGCACACGAGACGCGGAAGTCGTCGGCTAAACCCCGCAAAACTCGGCCGTTGCATCTCGATTCGGCATCGCGCGGCTTTTCGCGGTTGCGTGTACTTGCAATTTTACAGTACATAATCGCCCAGCGCTTTCCCTCCCCATCATGTCCAATCGAGCGGAACCAACGAGCTCAGTCGGATCATAGATTACCCAACACTCGACGTATTGCGCATGTCCCATCTAGTCTGCTCACCAGACTGACCACTACCGCACACACGCACGCCATCTCGTGCTTCGTGACCCCATTGACTTAGTCTCCGCGCCCTCCCCCCCCCTTTTATTTCCCCAAAGCTTGGTATTTGAGGGGACTGCGGAGACGGCTCCACATGGTGAGGTCTCGGCACGGGGTAAAGTATGGGTTAGGCGCTGGCAAGTTTTCCATGCATGTGTATTTTACACACACACATACACTATCGTGTTGGCAGCTGAAATCGAGGGGATACCGCACCGCGACTTGGTAAAGTGTCAACATGACGGTGAGTTGGGTAGGTAAGGATGATGGGACCAAGATCAGGCGACGCCTCCAACGACTGTCGAGGTACATGTTTGGGTTGATTTTTGCGCGTACACAAACGAAAGATGGGCTGAGACACCGGGGACCCCGAATTTGACTTTTTTGTTTTTTTAAAGAAAAAACACATTCAGGTACAGGTACAGGCTGGCTGTGTGGACTAGCTTTTTCCACAAGGCCGCTCTGGATTCGTCACATGGGAAATGGCTCACGTAACGGGCTGAGCCTTTTGAACGACTCGTCACTCAGCAACACTTGACATGTGTAAAAAAGGGGAGGGGAGGGGGCGTAGATATGACTGGTTTCTACACCTCGACACACAAAAACAGAGTACCATGGAATAGCATACGACTGGGGGTATATACAATACAATACACGCCGAGTCAATCTACAACGCCTATACACCATACACCGTACACCATGCCCAATGCCGCTGAAAGGAATACAAAACACTTCTCCCGTCCTCTTCTCCCCCAACGCCTGTAAACGACTGCCAACAAAACGGATATCCCCTCTCACTTGCCCGTCATCTCCCCTTCCAAATGCTGCAAACATGTTAGCAAACATGCCATCACTCAAAACAGCAACAAGAATCGTGATACGCACCGACCACTCCGGTATATCACGTATACGCTGCCACATATATCTCTCCAGCCGATTCGCAGCCTTGGCATACGGCGTGCTCTCATTGTTGTACTTGCGACAATTATCAAAGATGAGCTTAGCATCTCGGATAAAGTCCTCTGGGTTGGGATAAAGATCCTTTTCGTGCTTCTCCTCCATGGTGGCAAGGTCCATGGGCTCCTTGATGACATCGTAGTAATCCAACACTTCGTCCTTGTTGACGGGCTGTTGAAAAGGCCAGGCGTTGCTGTTGTTCTGCATGTCGTTGAGAAGGTGGAGGAGGGCGTTGTAGTTGGGGCCGTGGCGGGGCGCGCGCGCGAGTTCGTCCATGACGGGCGACCAGCCAGAGTCTTTGATGGCGGGGATGGTGAGGGGGTCGATGGGTTTGAGTTCGCCTTTGGTCCATTGGGCTGGTGGCGAGTGGGTTTCGTAGCTCTTGCTTACGGCCATGATTTTTGCGTTTGCGCACTCTTTTTGCTTGAGCAGCATGCGGCCGGATTCAAGGTAGCGGATCTTGGGCACCATACTACATTGCATGATGGTGCCGCCCTCATAGTCCTTGATATAGCCCATCCATCGCGACTTTTCCAGCGTGATTTCCTTGGTGAAGCCCTGTTTCTTAAAGTATCCAATGGCGTAGTTATCGGCGTAGGTGAGAAAGTGCATGACTTTGGATGTGGCTTTGACGTAGTCCTTCAGATGTGACATGAGATGGGCGCCATAGCCCTTGACCTGCTGGTCCGATGAGATGGCGCAAAAGACGATTTCGGCGAACTGGCCCTTGTCAAAGGGGCGGTATGTTATGCCTCTGTGGTGCATGAGAGTCAGTGTTGGATACTACCCAAACGGGGGGGGGCAACAGGTGGCCACGCACCCTACCACTTCAAGTGGATGCTTCACAATCGCTATACTCAAGTGCGTTCGGTCGTAGACGAGACGCGCAATGTAGTCCTTGGGCATCTTGGGCAACTGTTTCTGGAAGATACACTTCAAGCCCGTCAAGATGATTGTGCTTTCCCGCCGACCATCGTTGTTGACGACTCTGAACTCAATCTCACCATTGCGTTCCTCGATAACCGCCGGCTTTTCTGGAAAGGGCACTATCCTTTTGGCTGGGGGCCCGGGGGCGTCGTTAATCTGTTCAGGTGTAGGTGGGCTATGCTTTATGCGCTTGGGGGAGGCGTTGGGAGGATCGGTGGTCGCTTTGCGCTTAGCTGGATGGGACGAGGAGTCAGCTGTTTGCAGGTCCAAGGGTACGTCTGAAGAAGGGTCATGTGCAGCGAGAGTGGCTATGGGGAGTGGCGAAGACGGGGGAGAGGTGGGATAGCCCAAGAGGTCGCGCAGATGCGGGATGTTGTTGCGGGGAGACGGCATGCTAGGTGCACGACCTGCGTGCAAGGCCGAATGAAGGCGGACGAGGGGGACCGAGAGGATGAAGAAGCTGGGCACTTACTGTCTTCAGTTGCGCCCGCCATGATGTGGTGTTGAGCGCCTTCTGCTGTGTTGCGGTGCCTTCTTGTGTCTGGCCGCGCCTTCCGTTGCCCTGGTGGTTGACTGAACAAACGTCAGGGCTGGTCGCGCCTTCCGCATTGACCGACAGGCCGACAGGCCGACAGGCCGACGACCAATCACAGCACGCGGCGGCCAGAGAACACCGCCGTCCAGAGGCCACGGCAGCAGCTTCACGAGAGACTCCCGAGTCAACTTCCAATTGCCAATACTGCACAAATGTCGAGCCCGCTTCTACATGTCTGGGAGGCTGCTGCTTCCCAGCCCTTTCATCCTACCATCGAAAAGGACACGCAGTTTACCGTCGGCTTTGTACTGCTGGCTGCATGTATGTTGCGCCCCGGACCCTTCTGGTGCTCGCATAGAGCTATACTAACAGTATGCGTAGCCCTCGTCCTGGCCACCATCTTTGGCTTGAGTATGCCCAACACGTCCGCTCCTGTATCCACCCCGCAGTCACTCACACGTATCCTTACAGACCGATCGCTCGTCAATCTGCCAATTCTCGGCGTTCCGGCATCACTGGCATTCGGGTACGTGGCCTCCAGTATCGATACGCCTCTCCCGTACTGACCGTGGGCAGCTTCGGCGCCGTGTACATGATTTGTGCAGTCGGCGTATACGTCTAGTTTTCGTGCTATATCCATCTGGCGTTGGCGAGGGATCACTCATGTGTACAATTTATGGAATACCAATAAAAAGTTCAAGACGCTTGAATCTGCATGCGTCATACACCATTACACCACCGTTTCGACCCTAAATTTACCACCCCTATAACCATTCTCTCAGACACAACCACGCTACAGCAGAATGGATGACCAAGATCAGCCCGTTCTCACGGCCGTGTCGAGTTCAGCCCGTCAGCTGTACCAGCTACTGCGCTGCATCGCCTTCTCCAACAAAGCGCATGTGCAGATTAGCGACATAGGCCTCAAGTTTGGGGTTGATGAAGCAAGTGTCATGGAAGGTACGTCGACATGCGCCTAGTCGTCCACCTCCCCCAGACTAACCAGGAGACAGCCTCCGCCTTCCTTGACAAATCCCTCTTTACAACCTACACCTTCAACGAATCTGACGATGCATCCGAACCCACGCCCGTCTTCCAAATATCGCTGCCTGCCCTTCTCGAGACACTCCAAATATTCGGCCTCACCGACCCCGCCAATTCCAAACCACCATGGGCCCGCGACGCGCCTTACCCTACCAGCACTGCCTTTACGGGCAACAACATAATGAACGGCATGAACAACATGTGTCGTATCAGTTATCAAGGCGAGGGTTCTCCGCTAGCAGTCACATTAACGGAACTGAGTATACGCACCCAATGCGACTTGACAACCTACAAGCCTGAATATGCCGACGAAATCCCCTTTGATCGCGATGCCCTTGTGCTCAAGGTCATCATGCGAGGCAGCTGGCTTTACGACGCGATCCAAGAACTATCCTCTACAAGTCCAGAAAAGCTGACCATGTGCGCCAAAACTGTGCGTGGGAAGCCCTTCTTCGCCCTCTCGTCGTCAGGCACACTGGGCTCTGCACGTGTCGAATTCAACAACCAGCCTCAACCCTCTGCATATCGCACCCCAGCATCCACAAACCTCAACGCTGCCGGTGATACAACGGCGGCTCCTCCTCCTCTAACAAATCTTCTTGAGAGGTTTCAGCTCAGCGGTCCCGATACGGTCTTCCGCTCAAGCTACAAGTTCAGCTTGATACAAAAGGCCGCACGTGCAATGAGTGTCGCTAGCAAAGTCAGCATACGCGCAGACACGCAGGGTGTGTTGAGCTTACAATTCATGATTGAGGTTGAGAGCCCCGCTCCCGGTCCAGGTGCCGGTGGTGCGGGACCACTTGCCGCTGGCAAAAACGGGTTTGTAGACTTTCGTTTCGTGCCGCTTGTGGATGAAGAAGATGACGAGGTGGAGGCTGGACACATTGACGAGACAATCATGCAGAATGCATCTGCGGATGATGAAACGAGTGCCAGTGACACGCTGTAATGGACACGGGGAGTGCATCACGATATCTAACGTGAATCTAGCCTTGTCTTGAGTACGTTGCCCATCTTGAATTTCACTCTAGTTGCTAGTCTCTCTGCTCGTCGGATCAGATAGCTACACGTTTTTCATTTTTTTTGACAATAGCAAACCGGATAGAAAGAGTCCCAAGGAAAAAAGATCCCAGCGCACAACTGGGACTTTCTCTTCCAATCCCCCTCCCCCTCCCCATCCGAAAGAAACCCATTTGTAGAATTCGCAAATCGCTTCCTGGATTACAACATCATCTCAAGACCTCGCTTTGCTCCTCCTCCACTCCTTTCTCGCCGCGCGCGCACAACAAAACCCAAAGCAACGAAAACAACTCCTGATGTATGCTCCACCCACGGCACGTTCCTATCGAAAGAAAACTGTGGAGAAAAAAAAACTCTCCTCGAAAGGAAAAGAAAGCCAGCGACATGTGTGCTGTAGAGTTCGAGAGAGCCAGCTAGTAGCAGCCTGCTTCTCTTCTTCGGCTTCACCCTTTTCTACGCATCGCTTTTCGGCAACAAGTCACACGCGCGTCTCCGATTGGAAAACAAAAAGACGGGAAAGAAGAGTAGTGTCAATGTGTGAAATGGGGACTATGGACTAGGCGGTCTACGTCGGGATGGCGCCATTCCTACTGTTCGGAAATTAAAAATTTCTCTTCTCTTCTTTGCTTTCCTCCGAGGACCATTTTTTTTGTTCATGTGTATATGCCTATGTTCGTGGAATAATGTAAAAAGAAAGAATACGTCTGACCGGACGGAGTGAAAACAAGGTATCCATTCTGAGTATATTTGTCGCCATTCAGGCTACTGGGTGTTTGTTCTTTTCCAAGACGCCAGAATAACGGTCATTGAGAAAGAAAATGAAGAGAGAGAGAGAGTAACGGAAATTCGATTCATGCCTTGGTAGTGTACAAGTGGTAGTTGTCCATACTGTGTAAAAGAGCTTTTGCGTCTTGGGTAGGAGTGCCGTGTTTATGTGCTGGAAAGAGGGAGGGAAAACGACTTTAGAACTCGAGTTCAGCTACCACGGGTATTGATGTGGCTTGCTGCCGGGGTTTATCTACCACTCGAATTCACCATTTGCCTTGTGAAAGAGATACCTATCGCCTGTCAGTATGCTTGCAACGGGTAAGCAAACTTCCGTAGGGGCTACACTTACTCCTTCTTGTTCGTGGTGAGGATACCGTCCTTGAGAGTGCACTTCCACTTGTTCTTGACACGCTGAACCTTGTCATAGGTGCACAGCATGTAGTCTACCATGTCGTCGTCGCTATTATCGCCGTCATTCAGCTCGTCCTCTGAATCGTCGAGGTCAGAGTTGATGGCATCGTCGGGATCCTCCTCCAGCTTGACGTCGTCATCGCCGTCAAAACGAGCAGGCGGGGGGACATTGGTTGAAGCTGCAGCATCTTCGGCCTGTAGGACACGCGCAGCAGCCTTTCGCTTCTTGCCTTTCGGCATTGAGTCCAGAGGCACCATTAGACCACTATCCTGGCGCATCGCCATGGCATCAACACGAGCACGCATAAAGTCATCGGCCGCCATGCGCTCTACAGCCGAAGCAGCACGCGCAGCCTTGAACGCCTCCCAGTCCGCCAGAGCATCGTCTGGGCCATCCGTCTGTGACGGGTACATCTGGGTTTGATGCGGCGGTCGTTGCTGCTGCATTTGCTGCTGCTGCTGTTGTTGTTGTTGTTGTTGTTGTTGTTGTTGTTGCTGCTGTTGCTGCTGCTGCTGCTGCTGCTGAGGGGCCATCATGCGCTGCTGCTGACCTTGCATTGGCATCTGGGGTAAATGGCCCTGCTGGGGCATATTGGGATAGTTTTGCTGGTGTACATTGCCTTGCTGCTGCACGCGTTGCTGAATCAGAACAGCAGCCCGCTGTTGCGCCAACTGTGAATTTTGGTCATAGCCGCCATTGTATCCGTTGGTCGCAGGTTGGGCCTGTGGGTAGTTGGGAATAGGTTGCTGGTAGCCTCCCTCCGCGTTTACTGGCCCAGAGGATGGCGGGATCTCATTATCGGCCTTGACGTTAGAGGGCACTGTAGGCGGCTGGCGGGCAGGCTCTGGGACAGGGTCCCATGGCAGATGGGCAATCTTGAGCGCCGACAATCTCTCTTGCCAACCCTATGCATGGTTAGTGGCTGCTGGGAATAAAAGCATGATTGAAGGCAGAATGCTTAGAAGGCCGTCACATGATGAGCTATGACGGTTCGGGAAAGGACACACGGAGCTTGGCGGGTGGGGGAGCTGTGCAGGGGCTATAAGAAGGCGACCCAAATACTGAATCGCCCCCGAAAGCTGCCAGACCGACCGGCAACTCAGCCCCGCTCTCAGCCGCCCATCACACCCCAAAGCCAGGCAGCCATCGCGCCATTGTCGCAGCGAGTGGAAAAAACGATGCGACCAGATATCCGAAAACGTTCAACTGGGTGGGAAAACATGGCCGCCGTGGCGCGGGGATAGAGGCGCGATGGCTGCCATGCTGCGACTGAGGCAAGGAAAGACGCGACAGTCAAGATACTGGCCAGGTTGCAACATACCTGCTTCATCTCTTCCAGAGTGCTTTGATCGACGCCGGACTCCTCGAAGTCATTTTGCGACGCCTGGATAACTTTTTCCATGATCTGCTGGTAGACTCCGCCCTGGTGGTCGCTGTTAGCAAGCCTGCCTTTACCCTCGCACCATTCACTCGCGCGCGCGCACGCGTGCACCACCCAGGGAATACTGACCACGACAGAATTCGACATTATTGCGGTTGTTTGTGTTTGGTCTCAGCTATCTAGTATATGCTTTGGACTGTGGACGCTGGACAAGAGGTTGTGAAGGCTTGCAGGAACCAGGCAGGCGACGTCAGCGCTTGAGGCTGCAAATGGATGCCACGCTCGAGGAAGCTTCTTCGCTATTAGGGGTGATCTATGGCTATTGCTTGCCCAGACGGAAGCCTTTATACGACGTGATCGGGTGCCCTCAGCTTTCGTGGTCGTGGGGTGTATGAGTGATAGTGAACGGTGCCCCAACAATCGCTGAGGGCGCGATTCCTTAGCGCCCCAAGCTACTCTAGCGCCACACGTGACCCTGCCTTCAGCTGCTCTTACCCCAGTGTGCATACGCATTGCAGTTGCGAAACCAACGCGAGGAAATTGCCACGGCGGATCTGAACACAATTGGGCGCCGGTAGTCATGCACGTACTCATACAAGCACACAAGTACTCGTATTGC
>JALPSE010000182.1:11222-24864 GCA_030558545.1 Bipolaris gigantea | reverse complement strand
TCTTCCAAACCCCCCCCCCCCAATGATGCCACCGAAGAAGTAAATCCAAGCCCATTTGTTTCCTGTGTTCGCCCCTATCCTGTAGCAGTACTGATCATCAACTCTCTTTGATCAAAGCCTCCCGTACCGCCCGGTCAACGTCTTTGCGCCTGAACCCTGGCGTACGCCCCAGGCAGACTGCATTCTTGACTATCTCTGTCATAATCGTTAGCCAAACAACTTACCCGTGTTTGGTGGGTTGCATCACAAACTCGAAAGGAAAGACAAGGCATCGCGTGTACTTACCGAAAATCAGCAGCGAGACATCAATCCACGCGCATCTCTTTCTCTGCTTCACTACCTGCAGGCCCTCCAAATCATCGCCCATGGCGCATAGCCCTGGCCTAGTACCGAAACTCGTGCTATTCGCGAAGCCGTAGTCGAATCCAGGCGCGAGGTCCAGTCCTAGCGTCTGATCAAATGAAATGTCGTGGTTGAAAAGCTGGGTGAAATCACCCGCATACTTGGGCGCTGGGGTTCCGCCAAACGACGTATCCATGCCGAACCCATTGTTTGCGGTAGCTCCTTCGTTTGGTTGGGCCTGCTGTGGCATATTGGCGAACGAGTCTGTTCGACCTTCGTCTTCGATATCAATCAAGCACTCCGCAAACGAACTTGAAGGGTTGAACTTGCACGCATAGTGCTCCTCCAGATATCCCTGTACGTCATGGGCATCAAACCATTCGCCTTCGAAACCAGCAAGGTCCACTTCACGTAGGTACTGAGCTGCCCTGCCCCCCACATTCCCCCACCCTTCTATTCCCTTCTCTCTCGGCCCGATCCACTCTTGTCCCCAGGAATCCCTTCTTGATATGATGTTGCCTGCTGCATCTCGTCGCGGATAGTGGGTCCCTGCACCTCCAAGGGGGGCGAAAGGCGCCTCAAGCCAGTCCAAATCCTCGACAACCGTCCTCGACATGACTTGTTGGAAACGTTGCTTTATTTGTTCGACATCATAATGGGGAAAGTTAAGTCTAAAGATATGGTTGATAACCTAAACCTCACGGTCAGCTCAATGGAAACAAAGGTGATGCCAGAAGGCTGCCGCAAGAGGCTACAACAACTCAACTAGCCAGCATATGATCCGCATACGTACCGCGGGTGAATAATTGAGATGAGTAAGCACGGAGAATCCTGCCTCTACTGTTGCTCTGGCCAGCCGCCTGCCGACAGTCGATTCGTTATGATTGTAGGTCCACACGGGGCTCAGGGTCTTCATTGACAGATCTGGGGCCGGTAGTGAGGGTGTCGGTAAGTTAGTTGTTGCAGGAGCCATGC
Organism: Bipolaris gigantea; assembly: GCA_030558545.1. Classification (NCBI taxonomy): domain Eukaryota; kingdom Fungi; phylum Ascomycota; class Dothideomycetes; order Pleosporales; family Pleosporaceae; genus Bipolaris; species Bipolaris gigantea. Next base: position 23,547 of record JALPSE010000182.1, on the reverse strand, counting down.
TGGACGCTGGCATGTTGGCGGGGTAGGTGTGGAAGTTTGATGTTTTGTACGATGTTTGTTGTTGGTCATGGATAGAAACCAGGCCAAACGGCAATTCCTGGTGTGCTGCTATGCCAGCAGATAATGATTCGGACACAGGCTGTGAGACGTGATGGGTCTGTCCCGATTGATCCCCGAAAACGTATTGACTGTGATTGATGATGCTAGGAGCCGATTGGTTGTCTATGGTACTGAAGTGTGAAAAGTAACCGTCTGGCATCGGAAGGTATTGTGGCGCCTGATGCTGAGCAACACCGTTAGCCACGCTATGGATATTGCAAGGAGATACAGAATCATAGCCGGTCGCGGGTTTTTCGTCACAAGCGCTACATACCTTGTTGGGCTGCTGTGAGACAGCAAAATACCCCCAGCCAATATGCTCAGGTTCAGGCTCAGGCGGTTTGCGCGGGCCTGTCCCTTCAACTCCTTGCTCGACGTCCTCATCTACTTGACGCTGGCTCTCACTCGCCGTTCTGGTCAAACTGGAAAACGTCTCTTTAACGAGTTTAAATTCTTGGGCTAGATCAGGATTCAGCTGTAACAAGCCTGATTTCAGCGTCGATTCAGCGAGCCGATGAAAACTGTTGTTCATATGCTCAATAATAGAATGAAGCTGCGTTGTTTGCTTCTTCAACGAGGCAATAGTAGTCTCTTTCCGCTGGCGGTATGCGCGCTGTGCGAGTCGAATTTGCGTTCTTCGTCGCTAGCACCTTGGTCAGCGACAATATGTATATTGAGTTGCCTCTGAGCAAAAAGCAAAAGCTCGTAGTAAGATGACTTTCAACTAGCGGCTTTGAGAACCGACAGATGGTCTGCAATCAACCAGCAGAGGCTCGGACGCGTAGGTCCGAGATCCCTGTCCACATCAACAGCTCGAGATCTTCAGCCGCAAGTGTTGATGTGCACTTGAAACCAGCCCTCGTTGCACAGAGTCCATATCAATTCGCGGTAAAAGGGAGAGTATCCACTCACATCCGCTGCCGTGGCATCCTGGGTATCCACACGGGGCCGTCCCCTTGTCTTCTTTCCAGCTCCGTTGTCGCCGCTGTTGCTTGTGCGCGAGCGTTTTCGCGACTGTTGCGCATGTTCTTCCGACTCAGAGCTTGTCATTATTTCCTACTCTTATTCTCGCGATAACGCGAAGTGAACAGAAATCCAGAGGTGAGGATACGACAGGGCCGGTCCGGTGCGGAAGCGGGCTTAGCCGATATTGCCGTATCGTGACCAACCCCAGTATCTCCCACGTGACGGGCAAACAATGATATGGTAAGAAAGTAGGTGATATGGGATGAATGTAATCGCAGCACAATGGAGCATGCTTGTAATGACAGGAGATGGCTGTGGTAGACAAATAAATAACCGGTTGTTGGAATTCTTTGCCTCAGGGTTCACGCGTGGCGCCAGCCAGCCAGCTTCCTTCGAAAAGCAAAAGTGGTCCCGAATGCCGCTGATGCAGCGGAAGTAGCGGAGAATGCTCAAGGCTGACCAACGGCCCGTCGCCTCACTGCCCTAGCGTATGCCCTTTCTGCACGCTGACCAAGTGGCCACTGTGTGATTCCTGATGCAGTCGGCGATTGCATATACGAGGCAATGTCTTCGCCAAGGGGTCCGTGTCGTTCCTTGATCGAGCTAGGAAAGCGACGCACCTCAGGAACGCTTACACGTTGCTGACCACCGGCTTCTGCAACTGGAGGTGTCAGGTCGATAAAGTTGAACTTCAAGTCGTCGCAGACGGAGTGGTGTTGGTCCAAGGAGTTGCAAATGCCACTGATACTGAACGGTGAACCCCCGCTTTAGCACAGGCCAAGCCTGCTTATATGGACCAGCGATGTCAATGTGCACAGAGTATCCTGAGAATGCCATGCATCTGCCGCGAAATCAGAAGCGCTGTAGGGCGGATATCGGCCTTCTAGGGTCCAGTAGCGTCCCTTGCTTGAAATTTGGTTCATGAGGCTTGCTGCCCGAAGACGCATGTCAGGGCCCAACCTTGTGCTTTGACACGACGGCCATAGCCCTATCGCAGAAATTCCAAGGGGGTGGATTCAGCAAGTATACCAGGCATTTTTTATAGATCATAAGCAGTCATGTACTTAACTCGATTAGTAATTAGCATAGCCTAAGCATGGCAGTATTTCCACGGCCTGTAATTCTTTCGAGCAAACACAACTAGATGTAATCCTTTCTATGCCCCCTGAGCATTGTCTTGTTCAAAGGAACAACTTTCAAACTGTCGAACCATGACTTCAGCTCCGGGTACGCCAATGAATATCCCAGCCCATGTCTGAATGGAGGGTCCGATTGGTTTAAGCCTCGGCAAGCGCTTCTTCCGCCGATCCTGCAGTGGTCGAGACCCTCTCGGTCCTACTATCCCCACTATTAGCCCGCTCGTCGTTGTGGTACTTGTTGCGTACAGACTGCGGAGAGCAATCCCGGTGTGTTTGTGAGCCTGAAGTATCCTTAGAGCCGGCGATGACTTCGTTTTGCAAGGACTTGTCGTCTTTCTCAGCATCGCTCAGCGATGCGTCTCGGCTAGGATCATCCGCTATTGACATGGCACTATTCTGTCGCTCTCTATTGAGCACAGTGGCATCGTCTTCATCAATGCGCTTTTCGCCTTTGTCTTCGCTATCGATCCACTTCTGCAATCCTTCGTCTGTTGGTTTGAAGAAACACCACATCTCATCCGAAGTCGTGTATTCTTCACCAGCACTTTTCCGGAGGTTGCGCTTAAACGTTCTCTGAAGCCCGGAGGCAAGGCGTTTCTTGAACGGATTGTCCACACGCAAACGGGCCGCTATCCATTCATCGTCTGGCCGATTGTCGTTCGGTGTCTCTTCCATCAATGGCGTTTGAAGTATTTGCTCGTCAGTCATGCAACGATTTATAATGGATTTTCCTCCGCCACTGTCGGGCGTTACCAGTCGTAGGAATTCGAGACTTGTTCCCACATTGAGGTCAATAGCTCTTTCTGGATTGACGGTAGCCTTCATAAAAAAGGATGTCAAGTGTCTGTACAAGATTGAGAAGTCGCTCTGGTTGATATGTACAGAGCCTCGGACGGTTAGCAGATATGCTGGTGCTCCATGTTCACTGGCTTCTTTCATGAGAGACATTGATGCATTCCAGTTCTTCTCCCAGTACATGAATGCTTCGCTAGCAATACCCAGCAGTGGAAGGTGTATTCGATGTTTAGGATCGTCTGAAGGTGGCTTGATAGGAGCACTGTGGTCGTATTAGCGACACTCTCTGAATATGAGATAGGAGGAAGCATGCCCCCAGATGTCATAGATGATGCCGGCTTGGACGTTTGTGAATCGATTTGTGTGTCTGAGGACTTCGACCACGGTCGCTGCTCCAAAGCTATGACCAGCCATGGTCACCTTGTCTACAGAGAAACGGTTTTTCCACTGGGACCAGTCAACTCCGTTCAGGCCCCTCGATGAGCCACCTATATAACCCTTTTCCCGTAGATTTTGCTCTGCAATTTGATTACCGTCGCCAGCGCAAATAATCTTCAGGACACAATATGCTTCTTCAAGTTCGCAAAGACGCATTTCGATCTGAGCGCTACGCAGCTCACTGTCAACGCCGTTTACGTTGTTTGGTGAGGTGTCTTTGGGATTGTTTTTCGGGAAGATATAGTCCTAGAATTGTCAGTCCGCTAGCGTTTCTTTTGCCCGGCTACAAGAGAAGAGGAAAGAGGACGAACCACGTGGTGATAGCCCTGCGCGATCTCTTCCTTTGTATGATCTAGTTGTTTAGACGTGTCGGAGTTCTTCTCGCTTTCATCATATCCATCCTGCATAGAGTCACTTTGCTCGCTTTGATCACGTACATCCTTTTCTTCCTGCCCTAGCTTCTTGTGGTTCACAAAGGTACGAGGTCCACTGCCATCGCGGTGCTCCACAGCACATACGACAAAACCGTAGCTTGCAAACTCAGAGCACAGACTACTGTATGCAGTTCTCGAACCACCTAGACCGTGGCTGAACATTAGCAGAGGGAACGTTGGCTCCCCACTCATGCCTTCCGGCGGGTGGCCTTGTTGGTTCTTGATCTTGTGTCCATTCTTCTTCGAATTCCCCTCAGGGGGCCAGTGTGTCGCAGGGGGGCTGTTCCGGTATGCACGCAACTTTGTGAGCATCGTGGTGGCACTGGACACTCCAATGCCCACAACACTTGGTATCCCCGCGAACCGTGAATATCCCTTGGCCGTTTCTATTCTTGGTCTTGGGAGCCATGTCTCCCGACTCCATTTCTTCTCCCCTCCCGGTGCAATGCCAGATCCATTTCCGATTGAGGCCGGATAGTACAGTGTGAATAGTACGGTTTCTAGTTGCAAAAGATATCTGCCATTTCGCTTGATGTGGGATATAGATCGAGGAGATTCGACGGGGACTTCAATCTCCATGCTGCCAATGGAGTATGGTCCGGACGCGGGGCATAGTGCCGAGTTTGGAAAGGGGAGATGATCGCGTAGCGATGTAGGCGGTCGGGAGCGAGGCTTCTTCGCGTTGGGTACTTTGCCTTCCGTTGAAACGTTGAGGAAGCTGTGTCGGCGCTCGCCATCCTCGGTACCAGTGATGCGCGTTGTTTGACGCTGGAGGAAAGACATGGTGGATGTAAAGCGGTGATACCGGGTAAGACCTAGGGTATCATTGGAGTAAATAAACACAAAAGAAGGGTAAAGCAGGGGGCCTGAGGCGCAGGGTTCAGGGCGTAATAAGCGGTATAGCAGCCAAAAGGAGGAAGATCTGGAGTCTTGTCGCCATGTTTGCCCAAATTTAACAGTCTTAGATGCGCGCTTGGTGCGTCGGCCGATGTTGCGGGTGTGGGCGGGAAACTAGAGAAGTGTAGTTTTGTCACTAGAGCATGATGTCATAGTAACTCCGCTTCAGCCTCGCACTGCTGTCTCGAAAGGGGTGATGCATAGCCTTCACCAACAGATGTACGCGCATGTCAGTCACCAATCTACGGACTACACGATCGTGCGGCTACCAATCTTAGTGTTCAAGATGACCATGCCAGGGTGTATAACCTTAGAAACGGTTTATCCGGCCGGTTCACTCGCCATTACCACAGCGCCCGACGCGTACTTTGAGAGCACACATACAAGCAACGAGGGAAACAGCAAACATAATTAAACATTGATATTAAGGCGCTGCCTGTAGTTATCGAGGTATGAGTCCCAATTGCAAAGACGTGTATCAGGAAAGCACCCGTCCTCCAGAATATGCATAGTCTAAGTATATAAGCATGAGCCCCGCAAAGATTACTGTTTTCTGAACCCCGTTCTTCCCTTACTATAATCACCTCACAACATGGCGGCATTCGTCATCGTTGCTCAAAAAAGCACATTTAGTATCTATGCTAGTGCAGATCCAAAGATGAAGTTTGACTTACTGATGGTCCCACGTTTCGTTCCGCGCCGTCGCGGGCTGAGGCTTGAACTATGGGGCCGAGGTCTTTGTCATGTCCGCCGCCGAGTACTGATCGGCCCCAAAAGTGTTGTTGAGAGTTACCCTTCCGGAGATTTTTCCATTCTCCAAACGAATCCAAGTGTCGACAATATCCTTGCCTGACATGTCTTCCCCTACAACAATTTGGCGCGCTCCACGTGTCCAATCAGAGTATCCGCCGTAACCAGAGTGTCGATTGAAGCATATGTTGAGCCCATTCCCGTTGCTCGGGGTGGTATTGAGAAGACTTTTGGACCATTTCATGCACCAGTCGACACCATGGTCGTGGCCTGAAAATACCGCCATGAGTCCCTCAGTCTCGACAAGCGCCTTCATAAAAGGTATATCAGCGCCACTATATTTGCAATTGTTGCCCTGGCTGTCACAAACGTCGCCCTGATATCCGATGCGCTCTTCGTTGATACCAGGATTGGCAGTGCGCGTGTGGTCTTTTTCCTGAAACGCCCTTGTCGCGAATACTGGGATGTGTACAAAAGCCATGCTTGGAATCGCTCGACCATATTGCTGGCGGAAAATAGCGTTGGTCTTACGGAACCAGTCGACAACCTGTAAAGTCAGTGCCGCCTCGTATGTAGCAACAATGACTTGCCTTTTCGTCTACCCAACTTGGAACTCCAACATCCTCGCCAGCCGGCTGATACTTACGACCACCCTTGCTATCAAAGAACCAGAGCAACATCTTTAGATCGCCACCATTCGTGGAGCTATAGACAGGCACAAAATAGTTGCTCCAGCCCACCTCATCGATCTCGCCAACTACAGACTGCGTGGTGAATGATAGCTTTCGACCGTTCTTGCCTTTGACGTCCCACCACATATGCTCCGACATGGAGAGCGTGCTACATGTCTTTGAAGCATCATGGTTGCCAAATGTCGCGCCGAAAGGTAGATTTCGGTCAACCAGAGGCGCAACAACTTGATCGATGAACTTGTTGGCATCGGTAGGGGCGACCCATTCGCAAGAAACAAGGTCGCCATTGAGGACTACAAAGTCAGGCCGTTCATTGTCCAGCACTGAGCTCATAACTCCCCTGGTCTTGAGATCTGCATATTGGCGATTTCGCACATATGAAGCTGTATGTGTTAAGTAGCTACCAGTTACAGACGCGAGTATGTGTAGTGACTTACGTTCGCCAAAGTGAAGATCACTGAAGACTGTGATCGATAGCTTTCTGTCCGAAGAGAAACGAATGCCAGGGTAATGAGGCAAAGCTCTCTGTTCAAGTACAGCAGCATTAGCTGTCGCAGAGAAGAGCCATAATACTTGTGCACACTTCATGATGGCAGTGTGCTCTGGACTGATAACAACGAATTGGAGTAATTGTCAAGGTAGCAGGTTATGCAGACAGAGGTAGAAGAAGGTGTGAAAAGAAAAGGACGTGTGCTTGGAGAAAGAGATTTTCCGAATACATTGTGGTAGGCGCGACATGATGAAAGAGGAAGGGGCCCCCTTTCGGCTTAGCGTCCCTACAGTGGTGAAAGGGCTAGGTAGTATACCGCAAAAAGGATAGGTAGTGAAAGTGAGGATATGAAAGGTAATTCAAAAATGATAGGATTTGATCTAATCATGTTCGGGCAAAAGATTGTACAAGGGGATAAGTACGGCTTGAACATCTGAACTGCCCGAATATTGCAGAATTGATGGAACGAGAAGATCTTCTGAGCTGCATGATAGTCAATTAATCAAGAAAGTAGTTGCGTATGGAAGCAGGGTGCTCAAGCTCTCCAGTGGTCTCACTCCAGTTTGTTCTGACATATCGACATGCTACGAGTATATAGAGGCCTGTAGAGTAGAACAGGTGGTGATTGACAGATGGAGCCACATGCCTTAGGACATCAGCATACGAAGCATTGAAAATCTGTTACATATATCTGCAGTCTTGAAAAAAGGAATCGACGTTAATACCAAAGATAGCACGTGAGACAAAGACTGGAAACTGGTCTTGACGATGCGGTTCGGGGGTCCGCAATGCATTGTGCGCTAGTAACGCCCAGAATCTCCCCACCAAAATTTCCTGGCGCGAACTCTCCCATGTTCCTTTTCACCCTCAGCAGCAATGAACGCCGAGGCATACCTGCGCAAGCAGGGCTGGCAAGGCTCCGGCCACTCTCTCGACACGACCGGGCGCGGTATCAAGAAACCGCTTCTTATCGCGCACAAGAATGACCAATTGGGACTTGGCAAAAAGAAGGCGGCGCATACAACAGACGACCAGTGGTGGATGCGAGCGTTTGACCAGAGCCTGCAAAGCATCGGAACTGGCAAAGATGTATGCGCCTGAAAATCGCCTGTCTTGGCGGACCAAAAGCAAAGGTCTCCAGCTAATTCTCTGCGCAGAGCACACTTGACCAAATTCGCACCAAGGGCATCAACCGCGGCGGCCTATACGGCTTCTTTGTCAAGGGCAAACAAATAGAGGGCACCATCGAAGACACATCCGTGATTACCACTGAAGCCTCGAATCCCTCATCCGGCACCAGTACGCCTCCCACCTCTGCCTCGGACAGCGAAGCGCCAGCAAAGGCATCAGACAAGAAGAACAAGCGCAAGCGGGAAGGGAAGGAAGCATCTGAGAGCAAGAAGAGCAAGAAGCCAAAAGACTCGTCTGAAAAGGCTTCGAGATCAAAATCAAGTGACAGCAGTCAAGATGTCGTAGCCAAGAAGCTTGCAAGGCTAAAACCCGCCGAGAAAGCAGAGTACGAGACTCGCGCTTCTGAAAAGGGCCAGACACTCGAGCAATACGTCCTCCGTCGAATACAGAAGAAGGCCGAAAAGGGCGCAACAGAGGTAAAGAAAGAGGTGAAAAGGGACAAGAAGAAGGAGAAGAAAAGCGGCAAGGAGCGTACAAAGCAGTAGACATGCAGGCAAAACAACCAACCCGGACGCCAGAGACAGAGTCCCAAAAATGCGTCTCTGTCCGCATGTGCATGCTACGACGAAGCACATGGCGCATCATGTGGGAGTAGAGCTTTGAAGGCCTCTACCCAGCCTAGCTCGCCACTCAAAGACAGCACATGAGCAGCCGGCCCCATGTCGCCAAAGCACCAAGTCAAGAATGCGCATCAAGAGGGGGCGCAACCTAACGAGGAATAAATCCGCACATCCAAATCCATGAACACAAGACGAAAGGGGAGAAGAAAAAAAATTCCAGGCCAAACACTCCACAGCGAACTAGACAAGATACCAGCCTACAAAGCAATAAAGCGACATTCAATTCCTACATGGCTTATCCATTGATAAACGATTCCCACCTGCAAAATCCCACCCGTAACCAAGCACACCCCCAAGAAAAAGAGCCATTCCATCATCATCAGGGAAAAAATAATAATAATAATAGTAATAATAGTAGTAATAACAAGCACAAAACTATTCATCATACCAGTGATGAAGGTTATGCTTGATGCACAAATATAGAAAAAAAAAGATGAAATCACCCAAATGGCAGGTTTCAGTCATTCCGAGCCCAACAATTCCTCCGTATCCCGGCGCGCCCTTCCCCCCCTCCCGTCCAAAAAAAAACCAAAAAAAAACAGTTACGTGAGATGGGAATTGAAATTTCATCCCGTCTTCCCACTCAAAAGCCATGGGCGTCTGTCCCAAAAATCATCCTTGATGATATCTACATGCTCCATGAGAATTGCGGCTCTACTCCTCTTCTTTCTATCTTTGTCGCGTTGCGAGCGGCTCATATTGACGGGACGCCCCCCTTCATCGCCGCCACCACCACCACCACCACCACCAGCAGTTGAACTCTTGCCTTCCTTCTGCTTCGACTCCGGGTGCCTGCGTTTCTGAGAATCATTCGGTTGTTTCGGAGAAACATGGTCTTTATTTTTCGGCCTGGTGAGGGCGGGCGGGAGGTTGGTGCGGAGCGGCATCATGATGTTGCTGCTGCTGGGGAAGGGGTGGGTCGTGGCGTAGGGTTGGGATTTTGGGGGTGGTGGGGCGGGAGCGGTGGTGGAGGTGGACGAGATGAGGGCGTGCATGTCTGGGGTTGGGTGGGGGTACTGGAGGGATGCGGATGTGAGGGGGGACTTTGCGGTGCTCGAGGCTGAAGGGGGGAGTTGGGTGGAGATGGCATGGAGTTCGGGGATGCCTGGGTGTGGGGCCTGCTCATTGGTCCAGACTCGGCCGGCTTGACTCTCAGAGTCGCTGGCTCGCCGTATGGGTTGCTCAGTGGCGTTGTAGGCCATGGAATAGTTGTTCCAGTCATGCTTCGGACTGCTAGCTATGACCTTCTCTCTTGTCCGTGTTTCCTCTTCTGCGCTCATCGGTGGACTTGGCAGGGCCTTGTTCCTTTGCATTGGCGGGCTGACTCTACGGAGCGGTGTGGAAACTGCATCGTTAGTACTCGCCCCGCTCTCTTTCTCGTCTGTGCCTCTGGTAGCTCTCAGTGTGCTAGATGATCGGTGGACAGGCAGTGATAGTTTCCTTGGCTTGTTATTAGCGGGGATGCTTGACATACGCAAAGGTATGAAAGGTGGCCCTGTCTGGCTTCTGGCACCCGTATCAAAGTAGGTTGGGAGTGATGGCTGGCTCGGTGAGCGTCGCTTAAGTCCAGGATGCTGATCTTGTGGTAGGTGTGCTGTCGTGAGGGAAGCCGAAGCAGAGTGTGAGATTCCCTGGCTGACGGACAGCGAGGTTTTGTGGCGGTACCCTGCTATCGGGAAATCGGCGGGAAAGTCATGCTGCGGGGCCGTCGGCGAGAAGTTTGTGCGTGTGGTTGGATTCGGTGCATTCAGAGACATTGGAGGCTTGGTGCTTGGCTTCAGCGTTGGCGGAGAAAGAGGTAGAGGTGTTAGCGAGGGCAGTGGTTGCTTGCCATTGGACTGTGATTTGCTAGCCCAGGTGGCAGTTGATGGTGGTGAAAGCGGAAAAGAAGAGTCAGGAATACTGGCACTACTTTGAGTGCTGATAGGGTTGGAGCGAAGCGGATTGGGAAATGCTGCCCTCGTCATGTGTAGCGGTGATGTTGGGGGCGAGGGAGTCGACGCAGTTGAGAGAAATGTTGGACGCGAGCAGGAATCTGGCGATGCCACTGAAGCATCCAACCCTGGCAGAGTCGTTACAGCCTTTTCGATAGATTTAGACAGTTCGTCCTTCGACACCCGCTTGCGCGTTGGTTGAGCAAAGGGCGGTGTAGGGAACTCGGAAAACATGGGGGTTGGTAGCTCTTCAGGCGATATTGGGGGGAAGAACTGCCAATGTTAGGTGCCATTGTTAAAGACGTCGACTAAAGGTCAGCATGACTTACGTCTCGGTATAGCACAGTGCCCTTCCTGAAGCAGTTTGGCTCGTTGTTGTAGTTGACTCCAAATTCCTTGAACAGGATTTCGTTTTTTTCCGATGATACCGTCCCTTTTAGTCTTTCTTCAGCTTCACGGGGACCCATACCGCCTTGCTGTACAAGAGCCCAGAATGTGGTATTGTATAGATTGTTGATATGACCTGGCTGTGCATTAGACCTGGCGGAGCATTTGCAATGAATTATGAGAAATTACGGGGGCCAAACTGCAGATGGTAGGAGCAACAGTGTGGCGTGCTACTTACAATCAACTTGGCGCCAGCTCATGTAGTCGCGGAGATTGGTGTCACTAGGGTAGCAAATGGCGCGACCGTCAAAAGAGGGCAGTGGGGGCGTGAGTGGCTTTTGCGGAAAGTATTTGGCCCAAGAATAGATATAGTAGGAAGTGAAAGTCGAGACGATTGTCGTAGTTAATTTGCTACCGATGGGTCAGCAATCGAATGAGAAGTAGCGGCAAAACGCAATTGGGCCAAGGGTGGTGCTTGCATACCTTGCTCGTCGCTCAAATAAGGTACAGTCCTTATGAAAGACGAAACTACGGCTCACGTCAGCTGAGCGGACTTATGAAACGCGGACGTTGGCCGTGTAGAGAAGGAAAAGGCAGGCGGGCTTAAGCCCTAGGGGAAGCCCTCAATCTCCCTCAAACGTAGCGCAGGCCAATGAGGCGGGGAGGACGCACCTATACTCGTCGCTATTGCCGAATGCTATGACAAGGTCGGGTATTTCTTGCATGACAGCCTTAGCCGCGGCGTTCATGACATCGATGCCATTCTTGTCATTGGGTTTGGTGAAGTTATAGTTGGTCGTGAACCTAGTGGCATGGTATCAGCGAGGATTGCTTGGTGTTGTACAATAGCCGAGAGCATGGCCTGAGGCAATTATCCGTCCATGCACCAGGTGACGGGTACCTGCATACGCCGGCGGAAGCAAGCTACTAGCAGCACGAGAAGGGACCCGGCTGCAACGGGGAAAAGGAAGATGAATAGACTAGGGACATACTTTGAAAAGCCACGGCCGTCGATTCGCACGACGATCCATGTGTTGGCCAGGAGGATGTCGGGTTGCTCAAACAAGCGCACATATTCATACCTGGACATGGCCAGTTAGTTTGCCGGGGGTTGTAAAAGTGTCGCGCAGTCGCTGCTGCTGCTGCTGCTGCTACTTACTTGCTGTTCGCCATTGAGTCGCAGCCAGAGTCGATTAAGAATCCGGGATCGATGCTGCATAGTCATCCAGCGGTTGGCGAAAAGATGACGGGCGGCAGAGGGAATTTTGTGTGCTCTGTGAGTTGGGGTGTGCGTCAGTGTGGTTTTGAAGGCTTGAGGGCGTGCGGGACTAAGAATACCCCGCGGCGCCCCATAGCAAAAGACAGCGTTTCAGGATGGCAGACGTTATGCAGCTAGGGCGACAGGCTTCTGGAGTTGAACGCGGCGCACATGTCGAGTGCTTCTCTGGCGTCCTCCGTGTCGGCGACTGGCCGTGGCTTGCAACGGAGCCATA
>JALPSE010000181.1:32888-44526 GCA_030558545.1 Bipolaris gigantea | reverse complement strand
GACAGAGAGAGACAGAGAGAGACAGAGAGAGACAGACAGAGAGAGACAGAGAGAGACAGAGAGAGACAGAGAGAGACAGAGAAAGACAGAGACAGAGAAAGACAGAGACAGAGAAAGAAAGTGTATGTGAAATCCATCATACAGGTCCGTTGTTCCATGCCTTTTTGCCCTCGTGCCTTGATATTGGTCTTGGGTTACTCTTCTCTTCCTCGCCTTTCCCAACTTTGTCCTTGTGGAACATGTACACATCCCAATCCCTCCTCCTTCCCCTCCAAATCATGCTCGTTTCTCCCTTGATCTCTCCCTCCCCCTTCCAAACGAGAGACGGGAATAAGAAAACAAACAAACAACCCCAAGACGTGGACAAGACCATGCTCCACCATTGCCCGTCCAAAGTCAAACCACAAGACTCACTCAAGGCTTAGAGAAAAGGCATCCTACAACTGTTCCTCTTGAACCCGTGTCACTTCTTCCCAGAGTTGCTTGGCATTTTCCGCCTTCATCTGTTTTGCGCACATCCATGTTAGTTTATTCCAAACAAAATACATGTCAGGATGGTCATGGGAAAAGAAAGAGAGAAGAAAAGGAAAGGAAAAAGAAAGGAAAAAGGAAAAAGACGGTCCTTACCCTGAGTAGGTGCATCTCCAGCTCGCCATCTTGATTGGGCGAGTTGAAGAGCAGCCGTCCATCCTTTGGCTTTTCGCCCTGCGCGTCGCCTCCAAATACCATTTTGCGCGTAACCGCCGCGTTGAGAAGTAGACGGTGGGTGCCTTCTGCCCGGAGCACGAAGCGCGCCTTCTTGGGCTCATCCACTGTAGTGTTGAACTTGAACGTTCCCACACCACGCTCCTTCCACGCTCGGTTGGAGCCTTCGCCGGCCATGAGGTACAGCTTTGCGCGACCGGTCCAGATGGTTTGCTCGCCCTCTTCTCCCGTCTCAGGCGCTTTATCAAAGTTAGCTTCATCATTCACAGTAGACGGTAGACGGGAAGAAACACACCGTGTTGCGAAAGAAGAGGCTGGCTCGAATGCCGCTGCCGCTCCTCCTTGTCCGTACCCCTTTCCGCGTCTTCCTCATCGCCATCCTCCTCTTCCGAAGATTCGTCCTCTGCTGCCGCTCCAAAAGGTTTCTCCTTCTCCTTCAAGCCCTTAATTTCCAGGTTGCCTCCAGGTGCTGCAAACGATCCAATGGTCTTGACACCGCCCAGACCTCCGAATCCACCACTTAGCGACCCGCCAAACGAACTTCCGCCAAACGAAGATGCACCAGACCCACCAAGCGCACCAAATCCACCCCCGCCACCCAGTATGGATGGCGCTGCACTTCCAGCAAACGACGATAGTTTGTTACCACTTGCTGCCCCAAACGGCGAACTAGTGCTAGCCTTGGAGCCACCAAGTCCACCAAGTCCGCCAAACGGAGACGTAGTCGAGGCTGCAAAGCCACCAAAACCAGAAGCCTTGAACTTGTCATCAGATGTCTGCGGTAGCGGGTCAGGCTTGTCCAAAGTCTTTGCTTGCTGCGCTTTGCCTGCCATGGCGGCAAAAGGCGATGATGCACAAGTGTTGGCAAATCCGCTTCCCGGTGGAATCTAATATCAATGTCAATCTCGCCATGACTAGGAAAAGACGCACCTTGGCTCGCTTACCTTGGTCTTTGACTCTGTATCTGTGATGCTCTGGCTTCTTTCCTTGTCTCGCAGCCGCTTGGAATCACGCTCTTCGCTAAGAGCCGTGTCGCCATTTGCTGCTCCCATTTCGCTCCCTTTGGTACTATCTTCAGTGTCCTTCTCGGCTTCCTCACGCGATCGCTTGTTCTTGGGGCTTGGGTTGGAACCAGCCCTCTTTTCCGTCGCAGCGGTCGCACCCGTGGTTGATGCGCTCTTGCTGGGCGACGTCATGTGCTCGTCGGTATCGCTTTCCTTGATGCTCGAGATGGCGCTGCCGGCAGGCTTGGCGGGTATGCCAGCCTCCAGATCCTTTGTAATATCCCTCGATCTCTTGCGCGCATGACGCTCAATCTTCTTCTCTGGTTGCTTGTCGGCATCGACATCGTCCTCAAAGTCTTCGCGGCTGCGCTTTCGCCGTAACCGTCCGCGCTCGCTATCTGATCCCGAGACGCTCTGATCGCCGGGTTTGGTGGTGCCGTTGGTCGCGTCTTTTGTAGCTGGGTCGGTGTCGGAAACGGGGTTCGACGTGGGCGGCGCATCGATTTGCGTTTCTTTAAGCTTCTCCCTCACATTCTTGCCCTCACTATCGCTGCTATTGTCGCTCCGCGCAGGAGATGCTGGTGCCGTGCCTGCAATGTCTTTGGCTGTCGAGGGCGAGGTCACGGCCGCAGCAGCTTCGTGCTGTGCCTCCGGTGTGTCGGCCATGGCACAGGTTAGGCTGCTATTATAGGCTTCAGGGAGGGGCTGGTGTATGCGCTGCGGAGCGAGGACGGCCGGGTTCAAGGGTGGTGCAGACGAGGGTCCGGGGACCGAGAGTGCTGCCTTGTAGGTTCGGTGTAGCTGGGATTGGGTAAGTAGGAAGAATGGCAAGTGCAGGGTAGCAAGGAAGTGGTCAAGTTGCCGTGGCCAGGTGCGACAGTCGCGCAGGTGATGCTCTGGCACGGCTAGCGGCGAGCTGAAGGTCAGACAATGGGATGCGGCAGCTCTTACCCGGCAGTATCAACAAGGACCAAAGGGGGCAAAAGGGCCTTGGGAGTGGAAATATCCTGCCGTGCCTTGCTTTGTACCAGCGGAGGGAAGTCGGTCGTCGATCGAGTGGCCCAGTAGTTGTAGTGGAGTCGGTCAAAGCGCCGCGTCCCAAATTTCCACTGCAATGCGCCGGTGCAGCGGTGACTAAGAAATGCCAGGGCCAGTCCCGAGCGCGTCTGCAGTGTGAGTGAGAGGTGGGTGGTGAGCAGTGAACCCGCGCTCTGTGTGCTGAGTGATTCGTCGAGAAGTAGAGGGTTGGCGCTTCTGCCCGTCGTGGTCGAGTGCGTTGTCGCTGCAAGGACCAATGACGAAGTGGGGAAGGCGACTTGCTTAAACACAGGCGCAGGTCGCTGCAACTCGTGCGTATGCGTATTGGGCGGGTTTGGGTGCATGCACGTCAGACTTGCAGCATCGTGAAGGCATGTCAAACGCGCTCTAGTATGGGCCGCTGCGAATAGTCCAAGTGAATTTACATATGTGAACGTGTTCAGGGCCGAATTGGCGCCATCTCATCAAACTTGCCCTGAACGCTCGGGGCCGTGTCATGCATCCCCCCCTACCAGATAGCAGCACACTACGTTTACACCAAACCCACAGTAGCCCATTCCACCCTAGCTGATGAAGCAAAGACAGCCCAGCGCAACGTAAAATACAAACAAGGGGTATACTGCGATCCCGACTCGGTTCCTCACTACTCCAGATCCGCCCATGATGCTCACCCCAGCTGCCAATGACCATGCAATCAAAACCACATAAACCGGTATGCGCACTATGACGGGTATGCCGACAGCGCTGAGCACCGAGGCAATGACAAGCGGGAACAGAGTGTAGCCGATAATCGAGATGGACTGGAAGAAGGCGCTGTAGTAATGTTAGCATCGGTCTCGTGAATGCGTGAGAACCATGCACGAACATATTGCCGCCCAGTAACTTGATCTGTAGCGTCACTACAGCCTCTCCGATCCATACCATGGCAAAGACGCCCGAGAAGACAAGGTCCTTTTGGTCGCCCTTGGCCCCCCATGACAGAAACAAGCTCAGCAGTAAGCAGAAGATGAGCGGCCCCCAAAGGTCCCAGTCTCTCAGTCCCTCGCTCATGCCGCCCTGGAGAATGACATCGGCATCTGGCCATCTACCTGCAATGTTCCTGAGACGGCCGCCCACACCATCTGCTTCACCACGCTCTGCGGCCCCAATGCCTCCACCGCGCTGCATCATGCCGCCCAGCAGGTACTTGGGGTACAGCACCTGCTTCATCTTCTCCCATATGGCAAAAATGTCTCTTGATAGCGTCTCCCATACCGTCTCGTCAATGGTATTTGTTGGCGCGCGACGGTCTTCACCCGGAATGCTCGATGTTAAGTAAGACTGTGTCTGGGCAGCGGTGCGTTGGATGTTCCCCGTCAGCGGCGCGCGGTCCGACGTGCCTTGCAGAGGGTCGTCGAGGTCATCGAGGGTAGCTGGTGATGGTTAGCTTGCCGTCAACCGTTACCTCGTGTAGGTACATGTGGGAGGGTGGGTAGTAGGCGGCGGCTGCTGCTGCTGCTGCTGCATGCGACGCACCATCGTCCGGGTCAATCAAGTCACGCTCCACTGCATCATCATCGTAGGGATTGGCGCTCGTTGCGGAACTGGGCATCATTGCCGCCATGTTTCGGTGAAAAGCCCTGCGTTGACAGGTTGCGGGCTGCTTCTCCAATCGGGCAGGTATCGTGGGTTGATGGAGAGGCTCTGCTGTCCTTAACCTCTACGCGCAAGCTCCCGGAGGTGTCATGGTGGGTGTGCTACCGCATCAGGCTAGTGTTCCGCCAACAGGGAAAGCTTGACCCTGTTAACGTGCACCGCTTGGCTTACAGCCTGCAGCCCACCCATGCTGCATTCTCGCCGTCTCGTGCTCTCTCGCTATATATATATATGTATATATGTGTACTTGTGCAAATCCCGAAAAGCCCCCTCTGTTCATCCCACTATCTGCACCGCGAAAATATCGACGACATGGCTGACCCCGTCTTGAACGACATCTCCCACAGGCGCTTCAATCTGTTGCGAGGAAGTTGGATATTAGTTTCTCCACACCGGACAAAGCGCCCATGGCAGTAAGCACAGCCGTACAAACATCTGTCGCATAGACGTCTAATTTCTCCGCAGAGGCATGCAAGAATCGCCCTCGAAGACGACACTCCCTGATTATGACCCCAAGGTAATCCAGCACTCGAGCAAAGTCCCATACATGACTACACTACTAACCTCAAGTAGTGCTATCTATGTCCGTCAAATACGCGGGCTAATGGCGAGCACAACCCCAAGTTTGAGAACACTTTTGTTTTCGTCAACGACTACAGTGCCGTCATGGAAGAACAGCAAGAGTATCGCCCAGACTCCAAAGATGGTTCCCTTGCCTCCCGCCTGCTGCGCGCTGAAGCCGTGACTGGAAAATGCTACGTCATATGTTTCTCCCCATCCCACAATCTCACTCTGGCCGACATGTCACCCGCTCAGATTGTACCAATCATAGAAACCTGGACGAACATTTATGTTGCGCACCTGGATTCAAAGTCACCGCTGGCTAAACTTGCTTCGGCAATCAACATTCCACCACTACCACAGGGCCCTCTTACCCCACCAAGCGCGCAATACCGTTACATGCAAATCTTCGAGAACAAGGGTGCGGCCATGGGCTGCTCCAACCCCCACCCTCATGGCCAAATCTGGACAACCACTTCACTTCCTGAAGAGCCCTCTACCGAGCTTGTGCAGCTGAGCAAATACCGTAAAGAAAATGGTGGCTCCCACATGTTGGTGGATTACGTAGAGTTAGAGTCGAAAGAAAAGGCACGCACAGTGTTTGAGAACGAGAGCTTCTGGGCCGGTGTTCCGTACTGGGCCGTCTGGCCGTTTGAGATCATGATTGTCTCGAAACAGCACAAGCGGTCGCTCGTGGATTTCACAAAGGAAGAGCGTGCACAACTAGCAGAGGCTATTGCTGAGGTTACAAGGCGCTATGATAACCTCTTTGAGACACAGTTCCCATACAGTGAGTTGTCAAACCCATCTGGAGCAATAGACGTCACTAACGAGATTAGGCATGGGACTGCATCAGGCTCCTCTCACGGGAACAGCCGACGAGATTGAGTGCAGCCATTTTCACATTCACTTTTATCCACCACTACTGCGAAGCGCCACAGTCCGCAAGTTCCAAGTCGGCTACGAGATGATGGCCGAGCCTCAGCGTGACATCACGCCTGAGCAAGCAGCAGAGCGACTAAGGAGTTGTGACGGCGAGCTTTACCGTAGGAGGCTCGAATCATCACCCGTAACCAACGGTGCGAACGGCGTAAATGGCGCCCATTAGAGCGCTTACCCGAAGCATGCCCCTAATACCCAATTTTCTAATTTTTTTTTGCGCGCCCAACAACTGCTTATATTTTCCGTAAGACGCTCTTACGATGGGAGAAGATACCCAAGATCCGAGATGAGAGAGAAACAATGCCAGACGAGAGTAGGATACACATAGCATGAGGAATGTCAAATCAGACATTCAAGTCGTTTTCTTTTTTTTCCCTAGATACGAAATTCATATAGTACACAAAATTACCCAAGAAAAAAACAAGCTCCCGAGTCAAATCTACCGTCGTCCATACAAAACGTATCCCAAAGTGGTACAAAAAACATGTTGGGAAACTTGGATTGCACAGGCAACCATGACAAGGGGAGGGGGACGCGGGGAGCACCGAAAGCAAACGTCATAACCCAGAATGGCGGGGCAACACACGCAGAGACAGACACATGTGCCCACGCCGTGTGCCCCACCAAACCAACATGGCTCGGAACCTGTTCCCGAACGAAACCCCTCACCACCAACCACCACAACGCCTCCAACCTACCTCGACCTCGCCTTCCCAATACTCTGAAAAAAAAAAGAACACGACATTCACCTACCAATAAGATGCCTTCCGCAAAGTTCCAAGAAGTCTACAAGAAAGTCAGCACCATGGGCGAGAAGCTCAAAGCGGCGGGCAAGCAAGGCCCCAGCAACGATGAGCAGCTCAAGGTATGTTTTCCCTCCCTCCTCTTTCCTCTGTACATCCTCTCTACCTCGATATTCCCTCCTGTACCCGCCACCTCCCCATCCTAGGCTTCCCCATCCGGGGTAACGACACCGCAAGTCAGCAACGCAGGAGAAGAGAGCAATAGCGAGGCATGGGAGGGGTGTATGCAGGAAGGCCCACGCAAGCTCTACTCTACTTGGACAGGACGAGTCTTGGAAGAAGACGAAAGCTGACGATAGTGTAGCTCTATGCGTATGCAAAGATTGCCAATGGCACGGATTTCAGCGCGGCAGCGAAGCCTGGCATGTTTGATCTTACGGTATGTCGCTCATTTTTTCTTCTTCTTCTTCTTCTTCTTCTTCTTCTTCTCCTTCTCTTCACGACAGCATTACAAACAGAGCGGTAGCGACACAGAGCGGAGGCTGACAGTAAATCCAACAGGGCAAGGCCAAGTACAACAAGTGGAAGGAGGTTGTCGATGCCGGAACGACTCAAGAGCAGGCTGAGCAAGATTACATCAAGCTTGGTGAGGAGTTGGTGGCCAAGTACGACGGATAGAGAGATGGGT
Source organism: Bipolaris gigantea (assembly GCA_030558545.1). NCBI lineage: Eukaryota > Fungi > Ascomycota > Dothideomycetes > Pleosporales > Pleosporaceae > Bipolaris > Bipolaris gigantea. The sequence goes on along the minus strand of JALPSE010000181.1, from coordinate 37,210 downwards.
AGGACGAGAAGAGTAGCAAGGTCGTCATGCACAAGGGACGATCAATGGTGAATGAATGAAATGAATGAAGAGAATGAAAAAAAAAGGAGCTTTGAACCAATCATGTACACTGCCCTACTTTCTACTTGTCATGTTTGCAATGCGTTACTACACATGGGTTCGGCTAAACCCGACACGTTCATGTCGTCATCATCAAAGTAATGGTAACAGGCATGTATACCTTGGTATCCTCTTAACGTGACCAACCAGGCCAAGAATTACCATAGCGATCTGGCTCCTCATACGACAGCGTTGAAGACCAAGGTCGCTCATGAGCCGAGTACGGTACGAGTGGTAGATTGTACGGCATGCGGAATCCAACCACCGTCCCCTCTTTTCCCCCGCCGCGTTTACCTGCATCTGGGGTATCCGTCCCGAATACTGGGACCATCGTCGACGAGTGCCCAGATTCTGCAAACAAAGCAGGCCATATCACGACACCTGTTTCATACGATTGAATCCGGATTTCTCCGTTTTCGTCAACAACGTTGCCCCATGCTTGCTTGCTTACGTTGGCGCTTGTGAGCAAAGCCCAGTCGATTGTCTTGTGGCTTTCGTCGCTGAAGCGAAGGTACGTTTTGATGTGTGGTGCTGCTGTACCGCGATGTGCTTCTCGTTGAGGCGGATTGGCGTGGGATACGGGGGCCCAGTGGCAAAGTAGTGGGTGCATGTATTCGAGCTGTTTTAGCTGCTGGTTGGATTGGAATCTCCAGTGGATGGATTCACCAGAAGTGTAGCCATCTAGCGAAATGCGAATCTCGGCTGGGCTTGGAAATACGACGCTAAACTTGGGTTTTGGTGACTCTGCTGGGTTGGTCTTTTGCTTGGTGAACAATGTAGATGCTTCTGTGAACGATAATGGTGCTTCTTCCCTTTCTGGATATTCAATTTTCAGGGTGTGAGAAAGAATAGACTGAAAATTAAAAAGCCATGTCGGTGCCGCACCTAATGTCGCCACTGACGAGATTTGGGTGACAATGTGAGGACGGGAACTGTCTTCCGGTGCCTTGACTGGAACACTGGAAAGTATCTGGTCTAGCCCTAACCAGCCAAAAGAAGTGCTTGAGCGACTGACCGCGGAGGGTTTCTGTGTTGATGGTGCGCTTCCAAGGAACGCTGCCCGAATGCTCGAGAAGTCGTAGGATTTAAGCTGGCGAGTTAAAGCCCTCAGATACATCCCATATGCATACAAGTAACAAAGAAGATCAGCTTTGAATCGTTCGCCGCTCCCAATAAAGTGGACACTGGTGGACTTTGGTCGCTCCGACTTTGTGTGCCGCAAAAGTGGAAGCAATGGTGACGCCCAGACTGCTTGTGTCATGTTTGCCCAGTCACGGTGAATCATGTTGGCTGTATGGATAATGATCTGAGCGGTATCATCATGTCGGAAGAGAATGAGCATTTTTGAATGGTGAGTACCAAACTGGTCTGGGACATATGCACTTATAAGCTTAACGTTGGGATAGCGCTCTGCTGTTTCCTATGGGCCATCAGTGTTCAAGTAACCAATATTCGAGAAAGGAAGGTTAACATGAAGATCAAACTCGAAGAAAGTATGGTGCTTACCAGTAATGCAATCCTGTTCTTGTCATCTCCCCTCCAGAAGCCATGCACAATCTTGACTTTTACCGTATTCCTAACGTGTCGATCAAAGTGTTGCCGATATTTCCGTCAGTACCACGTACATGTCCATCCTCAGACCCGATATCGAGGAAACACTCACATGACGAAATCCAGGTTGAACAAATAATTAAAGTTCCAGCACTCCTTGATCAAGGGATCTCCCAGCAAATCAGCCAAGCCCACCGTATCGACATTCTTCTCTCTGGGTAGCTTTTCAATCCGCGTGAGCTGTACTGGCGACGCGATGAAGCGTGTAGACGGCTCTGCCGTTCTCAACTCCACCTCCTCTTTCACCCCACCATCAAACCTCCAGCCCGTTGTAAGAGTACCACCCTCTTCATGCCCTACCCGCTTCGATACCACCGGGGGACTAATCGGCCTATCGAGACCCCTGGTTGATTCCGTCGAATAAGGCTGGCTCTCAAGCACTTCCTCTTTGGGCGAATCAACAACACCGAGTCTTCGGCGCTTACTCGGCGGAGCATCTTCGGGTTCTTGTTGCATGGCGGTGTTAGGTCCAGCAACTTACTATAGAGCCGGCGGTGAGTTAGCAAGACGATTTTTAGTAGCTTAGAACAAGGGTGGGAAAAAAGGGCTAGAAGTTCGGTGCGCAAAAGGGAAGGGTGAAAGTAAGAGTCAGGCACGGACCACTTGGTGGGAATAGGCAGTCACCTTTTTACCGATGCAAGTGTTGGGGCAAGTAGGAAGGAAGGTAGGTAGGAAGAAACAAAGAAAGAAACAAAGGAAGCGTCACGGCAGCAGTCAGAATACAAAGTGGCATATATATATAGATCCAAGGGGTGAAGTCAACCAGGACATCACATCTTGATATATAGACGGTAAAGCTCACTTTTCCAAGCAAACTGCTTATCAAAGGCTACGTAAACATACACGGTCTAGTGGTACTTGAGCATCATACCCTGAATACTCGATAGCGAAAGAGATGAAAGGAAAAGACAAGCTTATTATGCTACTTCTTCAAAAGCGGAAAAGGCATGCCCCAAAACGCCGAGTATCGCTAAAATCGAATAAAGGAATTTTTTTTATGCCGCGCTGGCGCTGAGCATAGGTTGAGCAACCTTGGTGACTTGGTTGCCAGCGCGGATGATTGGGTTGCCTTGCTCGTCCTTGACAATGTTGACCTCCTTGTTCTCCTTCTGGGCACGCTTCCAAATCTCAACCTCGCATCCGCCACGGATGACACCAACCCTCATGGTAGAGAGCAGGTTATGGGCAGCGTTGGAGTGGAAGTAGACACCGCCATTGAACATGGCAGTAGCATCCTTGCCAATGCCGCTCTTGATCAGGGTCTTGCCACCGGGGTGCTCGTTGACAAAGTCGGTAACGTCGTGAACAACACCAGCGACAGCGATCAAACCACGGCCGTTCTTAGCCTGTTCAACATAGTCGTCCCACTCGATGACAGGGAGCTGCTCAAGAGGAACACCCCAGTCAAGCTTGGCGCGCTTCTGGTCAATCTTTTTCTGGAGTTGCTGGACGCGGCCCTTTTCGATCTCGTTGGCACGGAACTGCTTGAGGTTGGAGGCGAGACCGAGCTTGCTCCACAGCCAGATGGACCACTTGGTGGGGTCATACTGGTGCCACTCGATAGCGTTGCGGTAGTCGGAAGGGAACTCGTGGTGGAAGTTGTGGTATCCCTCACCGAGAGTGACGAGAGCTGTGATGACGTGGTCCCTGGGGCTGTTGCGGTCGTCAAAGGGCTGATCACCGAGCCAGTGGGCGAGCGAGTTGACGCAGAAGGTGGCCTGCTGGACGAAGAAGATGCGGAGGATACCAGCGTAGATGAAGCCACCCTTCCAGTCGTTCCAGAGGAGACCAGCGACAGCAGAGGGGAAGACGAGGCCCATGAAGATGACAACCTTGATGTAGTTCTTGTGCTGCCAGACAACGACGGGGTCCTCGTTAAGGTCGGTGATGTCGGTACGGCCAATGCGCTTGGGGTTCTGCTTCATAACCATCCAGCCAAGGTGGCTGTAGAGAAGTCCCTTGCGAACGCTGTAGGGATCCTTGTTGGTGTCGGTATAGCGGTGGTGGGCACGGTGGTCACGGCTCCACCAGCGGATGGAGCCCTCGACAGCACCGCCGCCAACAAGAGCGAGGAAGATGCTCAGAGGAAGGCTAGCATTGTATGACTTGTGTGCCCAGAGACGATGGTAGCCGGCGGTGATGCCGAGACCGGTCCAGAAGTAGTAGATGACGGCCCAGAGGGCAGTCTGCCACTTGAGCGGCGTCCAGAAGGCAGCGATGCAACCGGCGATGGGGATTCCGATGATGAAGGTAACCTGCAACGCCACGTTAGCAAATGCCATGTGCTACGGGGACACGACTCGAGACTTACGTTGAGCCAATTGACGTGCTTGTACCAGTTCGACTTTGTGATGGGAGTATCGGTAATGTGTGGCTTCTTGGGGTCGTACTTGGGGTTGCGGTTGGGCTCCGAGGTGCTTGCCATTGAGGAGGGCTGCTTGATGTAGTCGGGGTCGACGGCCATCATGCCAGCAGTAGGCTGGTGAGAAGGCATGTTGAAAGATGTAGCGGTAAGGTGGTGTGTAGGGAAAGCGAAAGAAGTGGTGGGAGGGAGACGGCTAGCGGCTCAAAAAGATAGTCCGGGCTCCGGGGGCGAGCGATAGAGCTCGAGC
>JALPSE010000181.1:9394-32759 GCA_030558545.1 Bipolaris gigantea | reverse complement strand
GAGCAAAAGTGGCGGCGGGCGGGAGGATATTAATATAAGGCGGCGGGCAGTTTGTCCATCCCAACACTCTGCGGGCAGGTAAGCGAAAGACTGGGACCTGCATTGTCAAGCGCGTCTGCGTCGCCGCCGCCGCCAAAGGGCTCTTTTTGCCGTAACGTAATTTATGGCCCGAAGCGCGTTAGTGCTGCCTCGTACTCCCACCGTAGCGGCGGCAGGGTCCCGGGGCGAAGAAATTTCGGGACTCCGCGCAAGCCCCGCGCGGATCTCGGCATCGAGAACGGCCTGGGTGGCGGTGCGCGCGGGCGTCCAACCTGTTCCCAGGGCCTGCACCGAATGCCCTTTTTTTCCCCAGATTCCCGCATTGCGCTTGGCCTGCTCTTCGACTAGCCAGGCAGAGAACATGGCTGCCCGTCCCCTGAGGAAGGGAGGAAAAGGAAAGGAGAACGAGGAGAAGAAGGAAAGAGGGAAAGAAAGAAAGAAAGAGAGAGAGAGAGAAAAGAACGCCCTGGTTGACTATCCCCTAAACAGCGGTCTGATTCAGAACTATCGGCACTGTGCACTATGAGTGTGTGTGTGTGTGTCCCGTCCTTACAAGCGGATTGCCTCACTGGGCATAGAAGCTTACGCCGTGGTGATGCCACTCAAAAACTCGCCGTCATCGCTCATCAGCTAGCCGTAGTCTTTTCTTCAGTAAGAATGCTAGAGTATTCTATACAATCTGGTTCACACTTGTAATCCGGCCAAACTTTTCATCCTCCCGTTACACTTTTGTTGATGTCGCTAAGGTTTCCGGGCTTCCGGTTTCCATCTGCACATTTACGTATGCCACCATGTACCTTTTTCAGCTGGTAAACTGGAATAATTGTCTCGATAATGAGCTGGACGAGTTACAATGGATAGTGGCAAAAAGAATATGTGTCCCCCCCCAAAAGGTTGTGTTTAGCTGTCGTCCCAAAATACAGCGGGTCCCCAAGCCCCATTACCCATGACTCTTTACAGTGCAACCTCATGCAAACCTTGTACTTATGAAAGAGTGTTTTGGTTTTCAAAAGCATCCTTATCACGTTTACCCCGGCTAGTCCCTGGCCTGAAACACTGCGAGTATGTAACGAAAAAAAATATTATTACAGTGAAATCGCCTGCAGATGGAAGGGGGGAGGGGCTTGTGCGCTGTTCAAAGCCGCCAGTCCTCGCAAGCTCTACCGGATCGGGAGCTGGCGCGTCCTCAACACCTTGCCGCCTTGCATCACTCTTCCCTCCTCGCCAATAGTATCCCATCCGTTACCCCTCGGTTCCAGCCTTTCTTCTTTATTTGCCAACCCCTCTAGATGTGTGTGTGTGTGTGTGTGCAGCAGGGCCGAAAAAAAAAATCGTCGACGTGATGTTGTCGTCTCATGCTCACGTCACGCATACAATTTTTGGCAGGCGGTCTCTTTTCGTGGCGGGTAGGGCTGAAGACTACTTGCATACATGGTCATGCAACATTTTCGCTGTTAACGGTGCTACTAGTAGCTGCAGAAGATAATTTTTTTAAAAAAAAAGTCCCCACACAACTAGGTGTACGTGCGTGTGTGCATGTGGGCACACTCCATCTTGCATGGACTGCTTGCCGTAGTTTACTAGAACGCTCGATGGCGGTAGATGCACGGACGGCTGGTATGGTGATTGGTAAGAATATTGTAGATTGAGAGCAGGGTCGTTAAACACCCGACTACCCGGTGCCCAAAAGAATGAAAGAAGGAGCCATTTATTTTTCAAGCTCGGCAAGGGACTGTGATTGCGTTTCCCTCTTACATTTTTGCATTCTCCAGAAAATCATTCACGGAAAACACAAGCATTCCCTCACGCCGCCTTGCTAGCCACAATATCCGAACTCGCTCGTCCCTCAACATCCACATCCACACCGTTGCCACCTTTACGACTCTGATCCCACTCGCCGCTCTCACCCACCTTCTCATCCCCATCCGCCACAATCTCCGCCATCTCTTCATCCTCAATCTCCTCGGGCAGCACCAAATTCAGGATAACCGTAATAAGCGCTACGACCGCGAAGCCCGTCTCGAGCACCAGCTCAATAGCATTGTAGAAGCCCTTTAGTGCGGTATTGGGTCCACTATAGGTAAACACAAACGAGAACCAATTTGGGACCATGGTGGCGCCGAAGCCAAGCGTGAAGCCTGCTGTGAGGATAAACCGGTTCCTGCGGGTGAAGGGCATGGTGCTGATGATGCGGATGCCGGACACGGTGACGGCACTGAAGAGGAAGGTCGTCATGCCGCCCAGGACAGCCGAGGGAATGGCCACGAGAGCCGCGGCGAACTTTGCAAAGACGCCCATGACGATGAGCCAGAAGCAGCATGCATAGCCCGCTTTGCGGTTCGCACAGCGGGTTAGCGCTACGACGCCGCAGTTTTGCGCAAACGTGGACATGGGCGTGATGGTGCAGAGCGCGGCAACCATGCCGGCGATGCCGTCGGCGAGCACGCCGCCCTGGATGCGTGAATCGAAGAGCGGGCCGTCGACTTGGACGCGCGATACGTCGCAGGTGGCTGTGATGTCGCCAATGGCTTCCATGGCGCAGACCATGTAGACTGCTAGCAGAGGTAAGATGATGGGTGGGTAGACGGTCAGCTGGAATGTTTGAACCCAGATGAAGGACACGACGGGAGCAGAGTCAATCGACGACTTGTCAAAGTAGCCCGTGGCACCTGCAATGATGCAGCCAACGAGAAGCCCGATGACTACAGCCGTAGACTTCATAATCGGGGCTCCGAAGCGCTCACAGAGAATGATGGTTATGAAGACGCTGAAACCAAGGCCAATGAACTCGGCGCTTCCCCATGGGAGGGCATGCGGAGCATTGATGTTGGGACAAAGCCGGAAGAGACCTGATTCGGGGCGGCTTTTGCAGTCACCAGAGCCGCCCGCCCAGTTCTGGAATCCCGTAGTTACGAGTTTGACTCCGATGAGGAGAACGGTAGGCCCAGTGACTAGAGGTGGAAACACCTTTTTGAGGATGCGTGGACTGGTAAACGACATGCCGATTTCGAGCAGGGCGCATAGTGCGCACGTGCCTAGGATAGCTCCGTAACCATCAGGACAAGGTAGCCTCGTGCCGTCGGCAGCCACAGGACAGAAGCCAGTCTCGTACATTTGGCTCAGCGCACCTGTCGCCACAGGGATCGTAGCAAACGAGGTTCCCACGACAGAAATCAAGCCGGTGCCAATGTAGTACGGTGTTTTCCAGATATGGAAGCGGGTGATTTGCACCGAGGATAGGATGCCGCAGATGATGAGCGATGTGGATACCAGATAGCGCTGCTCGTCGCCGCTCAGGTTGGCAGCATTGGAGAGGATAATGGGAGGTGTGATGACACCTGCCAACATGGCAAGCGAGTGTTGGAATCCAAGAAGAAGGGCCAGGATAACGGGTACACGGTCATTGAGGCCGAAGAATGGCGCTGCTCTGCGTTCCCGCCTCATGAATGGCAGGTTTGGTCGGAAGAGAAAGGCATAGTCGTATGTGCCAACGAGACCCTCTCTGTATACGGTTAGACTATGAACCGGCTGAGAATAGTACAAGGGCATAATTTACTTTGTAGTGAACGCCTTTCTCATACGTCTCGCCTTGTCTTTCCAGCTGCGCCGTGGGGTGTGGTCAGGCCCAATCATGTCCGCCATGTTCACCCCTCAGAGGTCCAAGCTACCCTCCTGCCGGTACGCTACAAGTGGGGGCCGCTTTATTCTTATGCAGCTTTTTTTTTGGGGGCAGTCTAGAAAACTCTGGCCAGTGGGGTGTGATAAGGATGCTTATAGTCGGAAGAGAGGTGATAAGGTTGGCGAGGTTGCAGGCCGAGGCTGATGATACGCACATGTACAGCCAGTCGCAGTGCTTGTTGCAAGATTCGATCGCTCCGGATATACGTCACAAGGAGGCACAATTCGCTACCGGCACGACGGATATGGATATGAGCTTGGATGCTGCAATCTGAATCGAGTACGCGGGGACGTGGTGTGGAGATGGCAAAAACCCGTGCAAACGGGAATGCTAGTCGAGCTGGCTCGCTGTGTGTGATGGCTTGCTCAAAAAAGCAGTCCTCATCGCCATCTATATAGAACATGTGGGGCATGCATCCGTATCTCTGCTGCCAAAATACCCACGATACACAATTGTTCATGCACAGTTCCTCGGCCTAGGTCCATGGCCCACTTCCGGACCGCCAGGGATTGGAGCCGGCCGCTGATTGTCGTCAACCGCCGGGAATACGTACTGGTTTCTACGGCAAAAGGCTCGCCAGGGCACACCCTTCCCGGTGGCAGAGGGGCGACACCGGCGTGTGTGCTAAAACGATCGCCTGAACTGATAGCCAGCCTGATAGCCAGCCAAGGCGTGATTGGCTGTGGCCGGCTGAGGCTACTTGGCGGGACGGTCCACTCCGATGATAGAGAGCATACAAGACATTGCCGGAAGTACATCCCACGCTGCAAAGACGCATGCAGCAGCTGCGTCTGATACCGGACGTTTTCAGCTTGTGGCCTTTCGCCGAATACCGATGGACCGGTACTTTGCGTGAGCAGAAACCGGGGGAGACTACAGTGTGCTAGTTGAAGGTGGGGACGTCCTTGCCTGGCTGATGACCGGCTATCGGCGCTCTGATCTCATAGCTGAAGCGACCATGGAAACATAGCAATGCCAGTGGGATTCATCTTCCAGCCTCCCTTTTTGTGCACTGCTTTGGTTCTTCGTAGCGGATTCATGAGTCTCCCCTTTACCCTGGAATCCATACTTTCTCGCCGTCGCTTCATTTCGATTTACACTTCTTGAGCGGTATGCGAGATCAACGTCTAGCTTCACCTCTACACACGGTGCTACTCTCTAGTAACGATCGAAACCCCCCTGGCTTGGTTCGCGCCTTTCGCCGCCGAATAGCTCATCACTTGTGTATACCCATGCTCACCTCACGACGCCTAGATGGACGACGAATCCACTTCCCTCCCGCAGTCCCTCACCCAACATTCTGTCGGAAACCTGCCACGCCCAGAACTTTTCATGGAAACTTTTCAGCCAAGCTTCGAATACATCTGGGCTACGCAATTGCTGTGCGATTAGGCATATGGTAGGCTTCGTCTCATCCTCTTGTAGCTTGCATATGGCGGCGCAGGTAGAATTCAACGGCTCGATGAGGGCTTCGTTGTAGACACAATCGCAGGATATGATGAGGTCAACGGGAGGAAGATGCGATACGGAATCAGTCTCCCAGTCTAGCTCCATGGCGGTGATGCGTCCTTGTGCACCTGCTGCAGCTGCGTCGTCGGCCTTGGCATTTCGTTTACCGCTACCTTTTGCATTCTTGGTTTTGCGCGGTTGCGACAAGACGGTGTGCAGATTGTCAGCAATGTTTTGGCGCAAGAGCTTCAACACGTATGGCTGGTCCGTGGCTATGTACTTGCCGACTCTTGGGCCGAGAGCGAGGGCGACAATGCCAGAGACGCCGGCCCCGAGCTCCAGAACAGTAGCGGAGGGAGACAGGAGGGCGCTGGTGGCAAGGAAGTTGATGGGGGAGGCGATCCAATTGGCGAAGAGGGGAGTGACTCGCCAGATTGCTGCAATGGACAGGTGTTAGTGAAGGATGCAGACTGAGATGCAGGTGTTGCATGTGCGGGCATGCCTGGTGTTGTTTGGGCAAGCAATGACGTCGACGCGGCGGCGGCGAATGCTCATGCTCGCGAGGCAGGGCAAGGTCGAGTGCAAGTGCAAGAATGCTCTCGTCTGCCTTGCAGTGACAACGGGCGCAGGACACAGGGCAGACAGCATGGGGAGCATATGCTTTGCACTAGACACAAGCCGGCTCTGCCTGTGGCCCAATGTGGACATGACACGGAAGTGTGGAGAGGGACGGCTCCCAAGCAAAGCCAAGGACAAGCTGAAGGGGACAGTCTGGGGGAAAGCACGACGCAGGAAATGGCCACGGCCACGGCAACTTCCACGCGCGTAACCAGGACAAGTGCAGCCACGGCAGCCACGGCAGCCACGGCAGTCACGACACACGTACCTGCACCGGTAGTTCCTGCCTTGCGATCAGAGGTCAGGAGACTCTTGGAGTGGTGGATGACCAGCTGGTGGCCTGCCACGGTGAAGTCGAGCGTGGCTGCCTTGGAGTCGAAGAAGCCGAGCGACTGAGAAGGAATGTCTTGCGAGAAGACGACGAATGCCTCTGCACAACGGGGTGAGCGTGATGCGCCATGGTGTATTGACCATGATGACGACGGGGGTTTCGCCTGGCCGTCGTGGAGGGGCGAATGGCCGAGAGGCGACAAATGCGGCGAGCCGAGGATCGACTTGAGGATGTGATTCGAGGGCGTGGTCCCATAGACGTGCTACACACCTTCTTCAGGGTCCGCGATAGGATCTGATCCCAGCAAAGCCGTCAGATCCATTGCGGTGGAGACGGCGCAGGAGACGGCAGGTTGCAGGTCGCAGGTCGCAGGTGGCCGATTGCAGATGGCAGATGGCAGATGGCAGATGGCAGATGGCAGATGGCAGATGGCAGCGTCGGCGGCGGTAGTAAGGTGTTTGCCTGGCCTGTGCGTCTGTGAGGAACAGCAAGCGCACAAGTGCTGTGAAAGGAGGCTGCCTGTCTTGGGACGTGACTTTGCCTGCTTGGCCCACGGCCCAGCCTCGGCTCTCTGCCCAAATGGTTGGTACCGGGCGCGTTAGCAGCAGGCCAGGAACCAAAGCGGCGCGTCGAGAGGACAGCTGGCCGCCTTCATGTGCCTGTGGCCGACACGTCCGTATCTGTGTCTGCATCTGTGTCTGCATCTGTATCTGTGTCGGTGTCGGTGTCGGTGTCGGTGTCGGTATCGGTGTCTGCAGTTTCGCAGGTCGATCGGATATGGCATTGACGCTGTAGGAAAAAAAAAGAGTGGAGTACCCGGCCCGTGCGCCGAGTGGCTGCACCTAGCTGCATCTGAGTTGCCCAGCTCTTACTGTGGCTGTGAGGTCATTGCCTAGAAGCTCGGCCGTGCAGCACATCAATTTAGCGACATGAGCATGACAAGCGCATAAGCTCCCCAACAGCAACCCCCCCCAGCTCTGTATCACTCCGTCACCCGCCATTCTCCGCCGGCGACGATACCCCCTCGTGCTATTTTCTATAATAGCCCTCTCTGCCATCCCCCTTTCCCTTCTGCTTGATACCCATACCGCCCCCTCCCACACACTGCGCTCCCCACACGCAGACGCCGCCAACATGCCACAGGACCTCAAGAAGTTGATGCCCCAGGCAAGGACCTACAGGACTGGTCCCTACACCTGTGAAGTCTCCAATGCCCCAAAGGTGGATGGCGAGACGGCACCGCGCCGCAACAACGCGGCCAAAGATGGTCTCATCCTGAAGCCCCACGACGACGTCTCGACCCTCTACGACGTCCTGCGACACTCGGCCGCCAAGTTTGGAAATGCAAAGGCTGTCGGTGCGCGTCGCATCGTCAACGTACACGAGGAGACGAAGAAGATCAAGAAGATGGTCGACGGCAAGGAGCAGGAGGTCGACAAGAAGTGGCAATACTTTGAGCTCAGCCCCTACAAGTACAAGAGTTTTGTCGAGTTTGAGCAAATGGCTCTCTCCGTAGGCTCGGCTCTCAAGTCGCTGGGCTTCGAGCCACAAGACAGGCTGCACCTCTTCGCCGCCACCAGCATGCAATGGCTGGCTTCTGCCCACGGTAAGCAAATGCGCAACCTGCATACACCCACACGGCCCTAACCATCCCCTTCTACAGGCGCGCTCTCGCAGTCAATGGCCATTGTCACTGCCTACGACACGCTCGGAGAGGAGGGCCTCAAGCACTCCATGCTTCAGACCAAAGCAAAGGTCATGTTTACCGACCCAGAGCTGCTGCCCCGGCTCGTGAAACCCATGAACGAGGCCAGGGACGTCCGAGTAGTTGTCTACTGCACAAAGAACGACCCCAAGCAAAAGGACATTGACACCCTCACCCAGGCGCATCCCCACCTGAAAGTCATCAGCTTCGACGACCTGATCAAGCTGGGCGAGGAGAGCCCCGCCGAGCCAATTCCACCAAAGGCAGACGACCTGGCCTGCATCATGTATACCTCTGGATCCACGGGAACCCCCAAGGGCGTCATGATCAAGCATCGCAATGTCGTCGCTGCTAGTAAGTACCCCCAGATTGGCAATCACAACGCGTGCCACGCTAACCATGTGCCTAGTCGCTGGTGTCGATGTCATTGTAGGAAAGTACCTTGGGCCTGGCGATGTGCTCATCACCTATCTCCCCGCCGCACACATCCTCGAGTTCGTGTTCGAAAACGCCGTTCTCTACTGGGGAGGCACCATGGGCTACGGCACCATCCGCACCCTCTCCGATCAATCAGTACGAAACTGTGCTGGTGACATTCGTGAGCTGAAGCCTACCGTCATGGTTGGTGTTCCCCAGGTTTGGGAGACTATCAAGAAGGGCATCATCAACAAGGTCGAGGTAGGAGGCGCGCTCAAGAGCAACATGTTCTGGGGTGCCTTCGCAGCCAAGGGTTTCCTCTTGAGCTCCGGCCTTCCCGGCACTGGTCTTCTCGACGCCATTGTTTTCAACAAGGTCAAGGAGGCCACGGGTGGCAGGCTCCGAATCTGCATGAACGGCGGTGGTCCCATTGCAAAGGAAACCCAGCGCTTCATCTCCATTGCCATTACACCCATGATCAGCGGCTACGGTTTGACCGAGACGTGCGCCATGGGTGCACTCATGGATCCTCTGGCCTGGAACGAGAAGGCTCTTGGCGAGATGCCTGGATCCATCGAGATGAAGCTGGTTGATTTCGCCGATGCTGGATACTTCTCCACCAACAAGCCCCCTCAGGGTGAAATCTGGATTCGTGGTGGCGGTGTCGTTGAAGGCTACCTGGACATGCCCGAAGAGACCAAGGAAGCCTTCACGGAAGATGGCTGGTTCAAGACTGGCGATGTAGGCGAGTTCAACGCCAACGGAGAAATCCGCATCATCGACCGCAAGAAGAACCTTGTCAAGACGCTTGCTGGAGAGTATATTGCGCTCGAGAAGCTCGAGTCTGTCTACCGATCTGCGCCCATTATCGCAAACATCTGCGTCTACGCTGCTCAGGACTGCCAGAAGCCCATTGCCATCATTGTGCCCGCTGAGCCACAGCTCAAGAAGATTGCCGCTCAAGTCGGTGTCACTGGTGACCACCTTGAAGAGCTTGTCCACGACAAGAAGATAAACTCTGCTGTGCTCAAGCAGCTCCAAGAGGCAGGCCAAAAGGGTGGCCTTGCCAGCTTTGAGATGATTGAAGGCGTTGTTCTGGCTGACGAGGAATGGACACCACAAAACGTAAGTCTACATGGATACAGTGAATGTAGGAAACAAGATTGCTAACATTCTTCTAGGGCTTGACCACCGCTGCGCAGAAGCTCAACCGCAAGGGCATCTTGGAACACTACAAGAAGGAGGTTGACCAAGCGTACGGCAAGTCATCTTAGCGTCTTGTGGTATCCGATCGAGTATGGGTGGGGGTAAGTGAGTAAGTAAGTGAAGAAGGGGGGCGGAGGCCGAAATGCTTTCTTTAACAATGTTTCACGATGGGACTCTACTCTTTGACCATGAACGCTCAAATCGATGTAATTAATATCCCTTTTAGTATAGCTTTAACGCGCGTGGGGATGGCGGCGTAATTTGAATCACAGAAATATAGTAACACATCACTACGTGGATTACTTGAACACTAGTAAGCATACCGCTGGGATGCTAGCTTGGAAGAGAAACGAGCAATATCGCCTAAAAACAACCCTCGTCAGGTCACATCGTCGCAAGAAAAAGTAGATCATCTGCCAAAGACACGTCGGCTTTACTGCTTCTTTGCTTCGCGCTCGGCCTTCCTGAGTGCACGCTTTCGGATGCTCTCGTGCATGCCTCGGTTGACCTTGACGACCGTGTGCGAGCGCTCGCCTAGGAAGCGGGAGAGGAACCAGTGCATGAGACCGTGGCTCCAGTAAGGCGTGCTTGTAAACGCCACACCCTGCGCACCTCCACTCCTGCCAACCTTGCTCAGCGTAGCGCTGACAAATTGCTTTGGGTTCGGCACCAGGGCAGATGTCTTGCGGATCTTGGACATGGCCGTCGTCACGAGGTGAGACTGGACACATTGCACGTAGACGCCGTGGGGTTCGAGCTCGGATGCGAGGGCCGTGGACCATTGCTGGAGGAAGGCTTTGCTGCCAGAGTAGGTTGCGAGGAGCGGGGTGGGGAAGAAGCCTCCGAATGAAGCCATGGTCAGGACCAGACCGCGCTTGCGAGAGACCATACCGGGAGTGATGAGCTGTGTCACGCGTAGTGTAGCCATGCAGTTGATCATGATGATGTCGGTCATTTCTTGCTTGGGCGTCTCGATAAACGGCACAGGCATGCTGTGGCTCAGTCCGACGTTGTTGACCAGAATGCTGACATCGAGGCCTTCAATCAGCTTCTTCATGTTGTTGTAGTCGGCATCCTTGTTCTGGGCAAAGTCCATGGCCAGCGTCTTGACGGCGACCTTGGGGCCATATTTCGAGGTGATTTCAGCGGAGAGGGAGTCCAGCTTCGATTGCGTGCGCGAGACGAGGATGACATTGTAGCCTTTGGCTGCGAGGGATAGGGCGAATTCCTTGCCAATGCCATCAGAGGCACCGGTGATAAGGGCCCAGGTACCACGGGGTCCGAAGGTGCTGAGCTGGTGGCGGGGTCAGAATTGTTCAGGACCTGCTGCTGGGGTGAATTGAGAGGTTGCATACCGACTTGCCTGGCAGCACAAACAAGCTGAGGAGAACTCGGACAGTGCTGATGACGGGTGCTGCAAAAGCTGTAATGCCTACGAGCAAGAAGCCATAAACAGCCGCTTGCACGAACGAGTTGCTGGCGTCAATGTGCACACCAAAGGTCTCGGCGAGGGCTCCCATGATGGCACCGGATCGCAGCAAAATCAACGAGTGATACGAAAAAGTGACGAGACAATGCTCAGTAGTAACAACAACAAAGTTCCCCCTCTTGTTCTTACCAGTCCCCCTCGGCCCTAAGCCCTACCGAGGTTGGTGAGCACACTAGCGCTGCACTAGCCGCCGGAGCCGGAAAAACATGTCGCCCATGGACACTTCCTAAGCGAGTCCATAGTGGAAATTATGAACGACCGACAACGAAAGCACGACAAACCACCCGATCCGCAACCATGGCCACCGAACTCACGTACGTGCTGCGATAAAACGAGCAATATCGACAATTGCTGACTGCGAAAAACAGTGTCCAGTCGGAGCGCGCTTTCCAGAAGCAGGTACTAGACGTCCACTGCGCGATTCGACATGCTCGATACTAACGCGATGCGATAGCCTCACATCTTCCTTAACCACAAGGTCGGCGGACCGCGCAAGAACACCCGCTCCAGGAGATGGTACAAGGACGTTGGTCTGGGCTTCCGTACGCCCAAGACCGCCATTGAGGGTACCTACATCGACAAGAAGTGCCCTTTCACCGGCATGGTCTCCATCCGTGGCCGTATCCTCACCGGCACCGTCATGTCCACCAAGATGCACCGTACGTTAACTTTTCCTCGAGCCCTGGAGATGCGATTCGAAAAAAGAAGAGCTCGACAGGGCGAAACTACAAGGATCTGGGTGCATTTTGATACTAACAAAAATCAGGCACCTTGATCATCCGCCGTGAATACCTCCACTTCATCCCCAAGTACTCCCGTTACGAGAAGCGCCACAAGAACCTCGCCGCTCACGTCTCGCCCGCCTTCCGTGTTGAGCCCGGTGACCAGGTCGTCGTTGGCCAGTGCAGGCCCCTCTCCAAGACCGTCCGCTTCAACGTCCTCCGTGTCCTCCCCCGAAAGGGAAAGGCTGCTAAGCAGTTCAACAAGTTCTAGATGCATTTTAGAAAAGGAATGGTGTAACGGTTCATGATCAGCAAAGGAAAGAAATGTGGCTGAGGCGGAGCGTGAATGGTTTTCGATATGGTCGTCAAAACTCGGCATCAGGGTTGAGGAATCTGGAGTCCAATGGGCCATGTATGTTTCTTCAGCTACGATCAATGAAAGTCCTCGAGTGGTCAAACAAGCCACCGAGGCGGGTCAAAAGTCCACAAATGCGGCTACAGATTGTGCGTGATGGGTTGGAGGCTTTTTGCCCTGTGTCGTGGTCTCGTGTTTCTGGCAATCAATGGAAGATCATTGCACTATTTCAAGTGAAGGAATGCTTTGCTACGGACAACCTTGTAACAGGTTTCCAGAAGCGCTTCAGCTATCCCATCAGCCCTGATGATATAAATACCAAGTTCCCCTCCTGAAAAACCACAACCCATGTTTAAGCCTTGACATAAAATCCCCACTGCATAAACATCCAAATCAAACTCGTATTCGCAACCACCACCGGCCCAACCAACGGCTTCCCCCACCTCGCCGTCCCAAACAACAACCACTCGCTCATAAAGTGTCCCCACGCCACCGCATAACTCCACATGGCCAGTTGGTACATGGCCGGGTCATTGATGTTGTACGCCGCGTAGAGCCGAATCAGCGACGCAAGCAGCGTCCACGTACCAAATGTGCGCGACGATAGTGCCGTGACGTGCTTGGGAATTGTGGGCGGGGGGTCGATAGGGGTTGGGTTGTAGATGCGCGAGGTGAAGGCGAGGGTACTGTAGGCTTGGATGCTGTTTCCCACGGATATTACGGAGACCTTTTTAGGAAGGGGAGAGGGTGTGTTAGTTTTCTTTTCTTTTTTTTGGGTACGTGGTTTGCGATATGAAGCGTGGTTTGCATGTACAGGGCTGAGGGAGTTCAGGAGAGGGATGGGGGATGGGGGACGTACAAAGAGGAGCCATTTTGGGAGGAGGCCTTCGGCTTGGGGGAGGTAGGCTTGGATTGCTTCCATTTGGGGGTGTGTTGAGGGGAGTATGCAATTGAGAGGATCCTTGGGGAAGGGGGAGGGGAGTTTTTTTTCTTAGAGAGGAGACGCGTTGGTAGGGGCCTTATGTCGTTTGCGGGTTGAGATGGAGGTGCTGACTGCGGGATTGGAATGTGGTCTGTGCGGAGAGTACTTACTATGGTAGTAGTTTGCCCAAGGTTCCTTTTGGAACGGTAAAGTTTATTTTGCATCTAAAGAAAGACTACACTTGTTGTGTATGTAAACAGGACTACAAAATATACCATGGAAGTCTTCAAACAGCCTCCAGTACAGCCAGAATCGCACCGAATTTTCTCGTCCGTATAGTACAGCACTGATCACGACCCTAGATGACTGGGGTACACTTGCTACGGAAGGCATATCTCTCCTCCCGCCAGCATCACACGATGCGGAACTCACGGCACATCCGACTCTCGATAGCAAGATGATCATAATAGCCAAGATGAACGTGGAGAAAACCCGCGTTTCTGCTATCGGTGGAATGCCTGAAGGAGTTAGTTACCTCCTGGCTGACCCACTGCGTGTCTCATCTCACTATAATACTCCAGCCCTCGTCACAATGGCTATTGTGAATCCTCTTGTTCACAATTTCTTCCTTATCTTCTTGTGACATTCAAAATATCCAGAGATCAATATGCAGACACTTCTGCAGAAGGAAGATAGCGAGGCCCAACTTGACGATGCGACCAATGAAGAAAGAGACCATGCGGCCGATGGAGATGAAGAAGCACACTTACTAAGAGAAGAGATGGAATTTGAAGACACTATTCCTCTAGCATCGAAGAAACTACGTACGCGTCGACAACGCTTCCTGGACTTTTTGCGCGGCCCGCAACCTCCGCAGACTCAAAGCATCGACCCGTATTTCCCATGGCTTCAAAGCGGCCCGGTCGAATGGCTTGAAAGCCAGGGACTCAACAGGCCCATCTCACTCGTTGCCGTGCTAGTTCCCTGGCTTCTTATCTTCACCTGGTTCTTGACTGCCCAGCTGCCGCTGCAAGACGGCGATGGCAACAATGTAATCGGCCTAGGCTGCGTCGATACATTGTGGGGACGCAAAAACGAATGCGGAATTGACGGCATCGACTGTCGTCCGTTCAGCAACCATTCGTTTGCCTTCCAATGTCCGGCAAAGTGCAGAGATGTGCGGCTTTTAAACCCGCATACAGTTGGACCGGTTCAAGTCAACTACCGTCCTTTGGTCGTCGGAACGGGGCTTTATCGCGGCGACAGCTTTCTATGCGCCGCAGCTATCCACGCGGGGATTGTCGATAACCAGCGAGGCGGCGGCGGTCGCATCAAGCTCATGGGAGGTCACGACAATTTTGCTGGCACAAAGCACCACGGTATCGAGTCCATTCCGTTTGACTCGTACTTTCCGCTCTCCTTCTCCGTCGTTTTCGACGACGGGTTTCGGGCACCAGCTGATCCCCGCGCAGCCTTGCTTCCCATCACTATCCTCTCTACAGTCGTACTCGCCATATTTTCCTCGTCACCAAAAATCTTCTTCCCCATCTTCACCCTCATTTTCGCTCATGTGAGCTTCGCCTCCGACCCGCCACCAGCACTGCATTTCAACACGACGGTCTTGCCAGATCGCATTTCAGTGTTCGCGAAGCGTCTGTTGCCGGCCATGTTCGTAATGATGGTAATGCACTCCACCACGATAAAGCGGACGCTAGCTGGGTTGAGTGCGCATATTGAAAAGGCTGTGTTCTGGCTCGGAGGCTTTTGGATCGGTGCATTATCAAATTATACGTTTGACTGGATTCCGATTTCGCGACTCACCGCTCATGATCTCGAGCAGCAGCCTGGCGCAAAGCTAGCATTGGCAATCATCGTCTTGGTATTGGCTGTGATTGTTGTGGGTCAGGCATACTGTTTCTGGCTCGAAGGCCGGCTGGTCCGTTATCTGGGCCTATATGGCCTGTTCATCCTAGCCATCATTGTCTGTCTGATGATTCCAGGTGTCAACCTGCGGATCCACCATTACATTTTGGCACTTTTGCTGCTTCCGGGGACGAGTCTTCAGACGCGACCTTCGCTCTTCTTCCAAGGTGTCTTGCTCGGTCTTTTTGTCAATGGCATAGCACGATGGGATTTCGATTCTGTGTTGCAAACCTCTGCTGCTCTACGTGCCGATGCAAAATTCGAATCGGTGGTCCCGCAGATAATGGAACCGCTCATTGAGGTAGAAAGTGATGCTCTATTCGTGACGTTCAACTTCACTACGCACCCACCCGACGTTGACGGTATGAGCGTCCTCGTGAACGATGTGGAGCGCGCCCGTGCCTTCTATGACAATGAAGACGATGGCCTTTGGGATATCTTCGAATGGACGAGAGACGTGGATAGTGGGTTGAATGAGTACTTCCGGTGGGCCTATATACGGGGCGGCTACACCCTAGATTACTCAAAACCTGGTACATTGTTTGCCAATGGTAGCTGGAGTTCTGAAATCATATAAAGGGTTCAAAGAATCTAGCCTTTTGTTCTGTCGCGTCATAGTTTCTCATCCTGAGATCCTGTTTTGATCATTGTCATTCTTGGGTGGTTGGACACTTCTTACTCGCTACGGGCCACTATGATCCATGGTAGCAAATCAGTTGACTTACTTGTACATCTGTTGAGGTGACTACGATGATCAAGGGGCGAGACAGCCTTCATGTGTATATAATGTGTCCTTTTGTTCGTAGTTGGTTTGTTCACTTGGAAGCACATCCTCACCAGCACAGTTTCCTGGGCTATTTCAAGATGGTAAGTAAAAATCTCAATGTCTATACAAACGTGTGTAAGCGCGTGAAACTACACTATGAACATGGAACCACAAGAAGATTCTAATCAATTACACTTCTAACCATGCAATCCAGTACGGCATACTGGTCAACGCTACCGCAGCTCTTGCAGTGCTTGATTCCCGACAGAACAAGAACTGTCCTGCTCAACCTACCTGCCCCCGCTGGAACGGCTGTGTCTCCACTGCCACCAATGGCGGTGTCTTTAAACTGAACTGCGCCATTGACTTCAGTGGTCCCATCATTGGCATCGCCCAGGTAAATACAGCCTCGTATATCTGCAAGTCGAAATGAAAATACTCACAAGTTCCCACGCGCGATGTAGGCCAACATCTTCGTTGACTGCGCCGATGCATGCGCTCGCCACACACACTGCACTTCCTTCAACATGAAGGACAACTTTTGCTACCTTCTCGGCAAGGACTTTGGCGCGCCCCGTATATCGTACGTATACACTCAGCGCCACCATACCCCTCACTAATCACCATACAGAATGGATAACGTCAACGCCGGCACCCAATCTAAGCCAGCGACCGAGCTGGAGCCTACCCCTGGCAGCTCCGTCTGCGAGACCGATATCAAGTGTCCCCACGACGACTACTGCCGCTTCAAGACCAATGGCCAGTCTTATATCAGTCGCTGCAACTACGACTTCAATGGTGGCGACATTGCTATTAGCCAGACGAAGTCTCTTGGCGAGTGTGCAAATCTGTGCTCGATTTTGAATGGCTGCCTTGCTGCAACTTGGGCTGCTGCGACTTGGGATGGTGGGATGTGCTATCTCAAGAATGACAAGTATAAAGTCGTTTATAACTCAAATGTCGATAGTAAGTTTCTCTGCGTTTTGTTCGAGAAGGGTCAGTCGTGTGGAGGTTAACGCGATGTAGGTGTTTATCTTGAACGCTGAGACGAAGCCTTTTTGGACGACGGTAGAGCGTCTTGGGAGTCAAGGTGCCATCGGAGCTGGTGATGGCTTGGGACTGGATTTGGATAATTGGTGGGAATTGCGTCTTATTTCCCACTGTTCCTTTGTTGTAGGGGATCATGGAAATAGGTTAGTTCTCTACTGTAGCTACGTACCGGACTATCAAAATAGTGAGCAGATGGTCAATTGTGTTCAATGTCATCGGGTGCTGTCGAGGTAAAGTGATGTTGACTGTTTATTTAAGCCGTGACGGTGCTGCACAAGGGACCATAATATTTGGGTGAAGATGACAACAGTTCAGAACAGTCATTCTGAAAACCATTTGGCCGAGACTGGTAGAATAGATTCTGGATGACAATCAAGTGCAAGGATGAGCTGAAGTTGTTGGGAATATGAGATAATGGGAGGGCCGTTATTTCCGCCTATCGCAGCCGATAGGTACGCCCCACTGACCATCACGGTGACTCAACCAACCACTGTTTATATAAAGCCAAGAGCCCCGCAAAAGTCTCGTTGTAATGTTGCTAAGTTCTGCATTGGCATCATGGGCGCTCACGTGGCCTTGACAGTCACTCTGACTCCTTTTCTTATACTATTCACTCGTTCAATCTACCGCATCTATTTTCATCCGCTTGCACATATTCCCGGACCCATATTGCCCAAACTGACATCTCTCTGGCTTCACTATCATGCTTACATTGGTGACGAAGCGAGTGTCACTCATAAGCTTCACCAACAATATGGCCCATACGTCCGGGTTGCGCCGAACGAAGTTGACCTGAGTGACGCCGATGGCATACCTGCAATATACGTATCGAAAGGAGGTTTCCCGAAAGCAAAATGTTACGCAAACTTTGACATTGACGGCCACAAAACTATCTTTTCAACTACCAGTCAGGAGTATAGGGCCCACAGGGCGAAAGCAGTGCTGCCGCTCTTTTCAACCAAGTCTTTGCGTGAGAATGAACAGGCCATATGGGGATGTGTGGACCGTATGGTGGACCGGCTAGAGGAAGAAGCAAAGACCAAGAGACCTATCAATGTGCTCAACCTCACACGAAGCTTGGCGGTTGATGCGGTATCCACCCACCTATTTCGAGAAAACTATGATGGCGTTAGCGAAAAAGGGCCGGTGTTAAGCGTCAGCGCGTTTGTAGATGCGTTTGTGGCAGTGGGCCGCTTCTTTTACCTTCCAAAAATTTTGTCTGTTTGGCTAGAATGGGTTGTTGGAAGATGGGCGCCTGATCGCGGGGCAAATGACAGCATGTCACTGGTCGACAAGTTTGTTGCTACACTGGTTGGGAATACGACTTTGAAATCAACCACATATCCGGGACGTTTGCTGGCAATAGGGCTGAGCGATTCAGAGGTCAGGGCGCAGTGTAAAGATCTCATCTTCGCTGGGACAGATTCGACAGGCATGAATCTAGCTACGATCATGCGCAGCCTCGTGCTGCACCCCGAAAAGTACCAAAGACTAAAGGAGGAGCTTACCAAGAATGTCGCCCTGGGAACCGATGGGCAGGACGCTCAAGCACTTCCTTATCTCAATGCTGTCGTCAAGGAAGGTCTTCGACTTAGCATGGCAAACCCTACGCGCCTACCTCACGTCGTACCAGCTGGTGGTTGGACATTCAAGGGAACCTACTTCCCCGCTGGTTCACTCATTGGCTGTTCAGCATATGAACTGCACTTCAACCCTATCATATTTCCTCAACCCCAAGAGTTCATTCCAGAGAGATGGTTGAACACAACTGAAGAAATGTCCAAATACTGGTTTGCTTTTGGTGCCGGAAGTCGAGCGTGTATCGCTAGAAACTTGGCTACCATGGAATTACAGTTTGCGACCGAGAGATTGGCCAAGGTTGGAGTCTTGGATGGAGCAAGAGCAGTGCAACAGAAGGTGGAGATTTATGAGTGGTTCAATTCGAAAGTCAAGGGTGGTAAGATTGAGCTTGTGTGGGAGTAAGCTGGTCGAATGCGCACCGCAAGAACCTCAAAATAGGAAGATATGCAGGTTTTTGTCCGATCTGCATGTGTCAGGGTTTGTGCATAAAATTTATCACTTGGGCAAAATTCGAAGTGGTGAACAGTGGGAATGCGAAGATTTGCGTGTCAGCTGACACAGAGCACGGGAGTAGTAGTAGGCAAATAATTTATAATCCCTCATAATCCCCTTGCGGTATCCCGAGTATAGCCATGCCTTTCCCACAGCCTTCTCGGCACCGCAAATCGAGCTTCTCTTGACAAACGAT
This sequence comes from Bipolaris gigantea, assembly GCA_030558545.1. Lineage (NCBI taxonomy): Eukaryota > Fungi > Ascomycota > Dothideomycetes > Pleosporales > Pleosporaceae > Bipolaris > Bipolaris gigantea. The sequence continues at coordinate 13,819 of JALPSE010000181.1, read as the reverse complement.
CTGCTAGCCAGATTTGGTACTGCAGAGTAGCATGATAGCAATCTTGGTTGGTTGCTGTGAGCTGCCTGCTCTGTCGTGTGACGTCCAGACTACGCCGAGATCAGTGCGTGGAAAAGCAGATATGTAGTACCGAATTTCTGGGGCTTAGTGGATTTTCCATCCATGATCTCGACCTTTTCCCCATTCATCCCAGCCCTATTTTTATGACATAACAATGTCGATGGTGCGAGTCAAGGCGGCATCCGACCGCATATCCGGTCACGTTCGAACCCGCTGCACCAATATGATACTGTCTTGAAAAGCAGCAGACGGCGTTTGTTTTCCGAAGACTTTCAAGGTTGTCCAACTTGGTTTTTTCGCAGAATGCAAAAGACGCCGACCAGGTACCTGAGCCGATCTCAGCGTTCCGTGGTACAGCGTAGGGACTGATGGCAATGACATCATACGAAGACCTTGCCGACAGCCGTCAGAAGCCATTTTGCGGGGAAACCCCTATCATTCCCCCATTTCTCAACATTGGCCATGCAGGCCGACACTTTCGGCGCAACCTTGCTGACGCCCGATTGTAAACTAAGTACTTCTTGGGAACATTGCCAAGGATAAACCATGCATCTCCGGCTGTACCGTCCAGCCACGTACGTGTACAGACCGGTCAACTACCCGGGTTTGGTGGTTTCAACGGCAGGTTTCTTTGCAGACTTGTCTTGCACGGCCGGAAAGTTAAAAGGGAGCTGGGCCGCGTGAACTCGCAATTGAGGATCTCTTTGCTTTCGTTGTGATGAAAAATCGGCCGCAAAGCAATGGCTTCGTTACGATGGTTGGCTACGGCTCTTGTGACAGCAGCACCGCTGGCAAATGCATTGTACACCAATGGCAGCGTGATCGCACCTTGCGACTCTCCCATATACTGCTATGGTGATCTGCTCCGCGAGATTGAGCTTGCAAGACCATTTACGGATTCGAAGACGTTTGTTGATTTGTGAGTGTTGCTAAGAGCATCTGCCTCTCATACCTCCTGACGAAGTGTAGACCAACAATACGCCCGTTAGACGAAGTCCTCGCCGCTTTCGCCAATCTTTCTCGACCCATCAAGAACGACACCGCCCTGAATGATTTTCTGTCCGAGTACTTTGGAAAGGCTGGTTCCGAGCTTGAGGAAGTACCCACGGAACAGCTAGAGACTAAGCCAGACTTTCTCGACAACGTCAACAGCTCCACCGTAGCAGATTTCACCCGCCAGGTCATAGACATCTGGCCAGATCTGACACGTCGCTATGTTGGAGCTGGAAACTGCACTGACTGCGTTAACTCATTCATCCCTGTGAACCGCACCTTCGTGGTCGCAGGTGGGCGTTTCCGAGAGCCGTACTACTGGGATTCGTTCTGGATTATTGAAGGTCTTCTCCGTACTCAAGGATCATTCACTCAAATCGCCGAGAATATCATTGAAAATTTTCTGGATCTTGTCGAAGACATCGGCTTTGTGCCAAACGGCGCTCGACGGTATTATGAAAATCGATCCCAGCCACCACTTCTCACCCAAATGGTTCGCGTTTACGTGGAGTACACGCAAAACTATACGTTGCTGGAGCGTGCTCTGCCTATCCTCGAGCAAGAGTATGGCTTTTGGGTCAATAACCGCACGGTAACGCTTGAACGCGCCGGCAGGAACTACTCGCTAAATCACTACGCCGTATCGAATACTCAACCACGCCCGGAATCCTTCTATGAGGACTATGTGACTGCCAACAATGAAACCTACTTCAACAAAAAGGGCCAAACGTTCAACGCTACAACACCACTTACCGAATCTGAGAAAGCTACGCTCTATTCGAATCTGGCTTCAGGTGCTGAAAGTGGGTGGGACTATACTGCTCGCTGGATTGCGAACCCTTCCGATGCTGTTACCGATACATATTTCCCACTCCGATCCCTTAACACCAAGGAAATCATTCCTGTAGAGCTGAATTCGATCCTGTACCACAATGAGATAACTATCGCGGAGTTCCATCGCCACCAAGGTAACTACAGCGCCGCACGAGCATGGGCTGAACGAGCTGCACAGCGTAGCGAGGCCATGACAACGTTTTTGTGGTCTCCTGAACACTATAGCTACTTTGACTACAACCTTACGTCTAGCAGCAAAAACATATACATACTCAGGGATAACACTAGCACCCCTCTTTCGCTTCAGGGTGCACCAGAGGGCCTGCAGGTATGGTTTGAGATATCCCAGTTCTATCCATTCTGGACTGGAGCAGCACCAGACAGCATCAAGAACGATGCCAAGGCCATGCGGCGGGTATATGCACGGATAGAGGAACTCTTGGAATCACAGGATGGCGCTATTGCAGCGACAAATCTTGTGACTGGTCAACAATGGGACAAGCCAAACGTCTGGCCCCCACTACAGTATATCCTTATGCAAGGTCTGTTGAACACGCCACTCGAGGTCGGCGAACAAGACGACGAGCAAACGACCGAGGACTACGTATGGACACAAGATCTCGCCCTCCAACTCGCACAACGCTACCTCGATTCTCTGTACTGCACTTGGCGTGTGACGGGTGGAGCCACGGCAGACGTCGCTCAGCTGCCCAATTCCCAAGGCAATGGGACCATCTTCGAGAAGTACTCGGACGAAAGCACCAATGCTGCCGGCGGAGGCGGAGAATACGAGGTTGTCGAAGGCTTTGGCTGGTCGAACGGCGTACTGATCTGGGCTGTCGATCAATTCGGACAGAGACTCAAGACACCTGAGTGTGGAAACATTACAGCTGCTAATATCGGAAACGGTGACGGGAAGAAGAGAAGTGCAGTCGAGTTGAGTAAGAGGGATGCTGCGTGGGTCAAGCAGATGGGGCCGAGACGATTGAGGTACTAATTCTAATGTCTTATTGCCAGTGGGCCAGTGGGTCAGCGGGGTCTCTCACCCGTCTTGGTCTTCTTGCCGCCAGATCGCCAGTGTAGAAAGAATGGAGCTGATGCTATATTTGACCGTTTTACCGAGGTTCATTTTCCTAATCAATCCTGTGAATCGATGAATAAGGAAGAGCCTCGGCAGTTTGCTACAGAGCAGCTGGATTCAGTGAGCCCCTTGTTCTCATTCCTTTCTGATCATCATTTGCTACGGGTAAAATGCCGCTTCTAGCTCTGACGATCTGCACTGCTGACGTGTAACTCGATCACTCATGATTCATGATAGCCAAGGCCATCCATTCCGCGGCGCCGCATCTGCACAACAATCTCAAGGGCGTCATGTGATGTGTGAGAAGTCCCATGGACCTGAGACAATTTGTCGCCGTTCGCATAGACCCGCCTGGTGTTCGTCGATGGCGCACATCCGAAGCAGGTTTTCTTTTCTTTTTCTCAACCCGTCATCTCGCGTAGATTCCGCGGCGACATGTGGATATGGGGCCAGATCCTTTTTTTTCTGAAAGAGGGAGGCAAGTAGGATTAAAGGATTGTTGCATTGCGGGCTTGACAACAGCAGGACTATTCCTGGCGAGAGAGAGAGCTGTGCTTGAATCGACCGTCGGATACTCTAGCGTATGTACATCCCTCGGCTTACACCTGCCGGTATGTCCCCGGGAATGATGAATCGGGACATATGCACATCCGGTATTTGAGACAAGTACTGATGATGGACAGAATCATGACTGCCTTCTTTTGGCGTCTGATGAACATGGCCACTGAATGGTTAGCTATCTGGCAGCGCAGCAACTTGACCATGGCGAATAGCGTGATCGTACGTCTCATGCGACACGGAGGATTTCTACATGGGCTGTGAACGGTGTTGCTATATGGGGTCCGCTAGTCTTGTGCGGACGCTAACGGCAGACTACTACCGGCAACCTACCCTGCTCCTACCATGCACCTCTTCTCTTCTTGGACCGGGGCACATTGCTTTTGTATGTTGAAGATGATTTACAAGCCCAGCCTCACAAAAGCGTACACACCACCTTACAAATCTCTTTGTAAACCCCCTGCGCTGGAATCTACTAACCCCTGCGGTATATTCGATGATACGATGTTCGAGACACGCCCCCTAAGCGAACCGTTTTCTCGAAGCAAAAAGCAAACGAGAAAACGGGCCCAATTGTTTGCTTTTTACCGCTCTCCGTTGCCCGATTGAACGGCGTGCAGTGTCAATATGTCATGTAGACTCTACTCTGCAGGCGCACGGCCATTCGTGTCGTAACGGCTGGTGTGACGGGCACCCGTCTGGCACAAAGGACACGATCCAACCACCCATTTCAACACCTACGCCACACCGGCACCATAGCCTCGTTATCTGATAGAGGTTCAACTTAGTTTGCTTTTTTGGCCCGGGGATCAGCGCTGCCTAGTCCGCGTAAACCTGGTGATACACGAAACTCCTTTCTTTCCTTGACCGATGCCCGAGATTAGGGCACTACAGTGTGG